>CM076577.1:1377278680-1377473816 GCA_034641835.2 Pinus albicaulis | reverse complement strand
ACACTAGTACAAAATGGCTAATTAGTTACTAAAAAAACGACTAAAATTTTCATATAAACGACTATTTTTCAGTCGGTGACCAATAGTAGCTAATTTATAGTATCTTATAACGCGACCAACTTTTGGTCATTTTTAGCTTAGTCATTAATTGGTTATCTCAATTTTGTTATCTAGTTGTATATTTGGTCATTGATTTGGTCATTGATTTAGTCACTGATTTGGTCACTAATTTAGTCGTTCATTTGGTCTTTCATTTTGTCATTGATTTAGTCATTCATTTTGTCACTGATTTAGTCATTCATTTAGTCATTGATTTGGTCTTTGATTTGGTCATTAAATGTCACAATTAATGATCAAATATACAACAAAATATATTACTATATGATCACCCGAGAAAACCAATTAATAACCAAAGAACTATGACCAACATGTCGGTTGTGTTATAAGATACTGTAAATTAGCTACTAATAGTCATATATATGCAAATTTTAGTCATCGTTTGAAACCAATTAATGACCGAATAAATGTGACTAAATTTTAGTCGTGTTATAAGATATTGTAAATTAGCTACTAATAGTCGTATATATGCAAAATTTAGTCATCATTTGTAGTCACCAATTTATCATTTGCAGTAGCCATTTATTCATTATATAAATGACTAATTTAGTAGTTTATATTCATTTCATTTACTTTCATTAATAATCATTATAAATGACTAATTTAATCGTATATTCATTTTATTTGTGTTCATTATTTATCAACATAAATTAATTTGTATAATTAAAAAAATGTCATACAATGTGCATGTTCATCTAATATGAAAACTCAAAGTCGCATATTTTAATTACAATACTAAACAACAGCAAGTGCAATTATAAATAATTTCAACCACATAAATTATATTATATGAAATGTTAAAGTATTACAATATGAGTTTCCAACTTAATATTAGTTGGACTACAATTTACACATGAAATGATGTTTCATCACTTCAAAACATTATCGTTGTGTTGTCAAGGCATTACAGGTGAGTTCACCAGCTCTGAAGACTTGATCATCAGTCTTTATTTGTGTGTCTTATGCGAGATATTGGCTCTAAGAGTATCACCAGACTAGTTCTCCTTTCTCTTTTTGCTTTTGTCGCTCCAATGTTATTTCTCTTCTCTTTTTTCAATTCATGCTTCTTACCATCAATACTGATTTCATTTTCTGAAAACAAAATAAAATACAATGCACTGTAAGAAATGAAAGACAATGAACACTAGAATATAACATAAATTAGACTATAAATAGTTTATACAGCATATACCTTAACATCAACAATGTCAAAGCAATTTTCCTTCAACATCAATTTCTGCAAAATAAATGTCACGTTATTATTTCCCATTTCTCAACATGCTACATACGATAAATTGAAAATCACATAAAACCAAGAGCAAACCCTTTTCTAACCAAAATAAACAAACAAATAGTGCCTCTAATAAAACTTCATTATAATATTAGCAAATGAAAAGAGAGCTAGTGGACCATTTGTGTTGTTTGACTTTGCCTATTTTTGTTATAAAGTGCTTGAGCTTCAGGAACCAACAAATGTGAGCACGAGCTAAAAACTAACCAACCATTCACTTGTCAACATGAGAGATCACAAATAAACCACAAAATTGATCAGGCATTAAAATTGTGAGCAGACTACCTTGAAATTTCCTTCTTGAGAAATACCTCAAAATCCCCTCGTTTCTAATAAGCTTCCTAGCTATGTACCTCCATCCTTGATTTCCCTTGCTATATCTTGAATAAATAATATCCCTTCAACAACTAGTTTTGCGAGAATCCTACCAAGTAACTCAAGAGCCTTGGGCGCATCAATAGTAGCATCCTCCAATGAAAATAGTACAATCTCCAACCTAGAAACATCAAAATTATATATAGTTATAATGTTGAAGAGTGTAACTAGGTAGGTCTTCATTATGACTATGTAATTATGTACTTATGTAAAGATGAAGTCAATAATGATAAAGTGAATTTTTGGTTTACTTGCTTCATGGGTTTTATGAGCAAGATTCTTAGTATAGGTATATAGACTTCTTCTTGATGTCTATTAGGTACATAAGTGTAATTAAAAGTCATGTAAAAGGCGTGAAGAGTACCCTCCAGGACGTTGCAGAAGAGTGGCTTACAAACGTTGAAGATATGCCTATGAAGTCGGCCTACAAACAAATGTTAAAGTCGGCCTACTTAATGGCTATAAGGTCGGCTTAATTACTTGGCTAGAACTACTATATATACCCTACATATGATGCATTTAAGAGAACTTATCTACGAATGATACTGAGGTTATACAACGTGCAAAAGAAGAATTTTTTTTGGATTCTACTAAGGAAATATAGCGTAAAGAAGGGAGCAAAGATTAAGTTAATGTCTGGGGTAGAACACATTAAAAGAAAGAATAGATTTGTGCATCTGTCTCTAAGGTACTGCAGATATTTAAGTAACAATTACAGTCAAGTTTGAAGTTAACAAAAGGTGGAAGAAAGAATAGGAATTATGTATTAGTTTGAAGGTATAAAAAATCAGATCTAAGGACAATATTGTCTACGTATAAGTCTGAAGGTGACAGCGTTTGAAAGATAGCAAATAGAAGAACTGTTTTGATTGCAAACTTATCTGAAGGAAGAACTGAATGATACAACTTCCAAGGTAACTGAAGGATGTATTCTAAAGAAGCAGCTAAAGGTTAGTAATTGTTGAAGTAACTGGAAGAATGAGATATTGACTAAAGGATATGATTAAGTTATCTCTGAGGAAAGAATTTTAAAAGTTAGAAACCTCAAGTAAGGAAGGTAAATCAGAGATTTGCCTTCCTAACTATATTGCAAAATACTCGGTTACAAGAAAGATCAATTTTGTCTCTACATTTGTATAAGCACTTTGATAATTGACTTGATGAAAGATTAACTCAGCAAGCTCACAAGAAGTTATCAAGAAGAGAATTTTTATTAATCTATAGCCCTTAAATTCTCAAAATGGTATCAAAGCTATGGTTATGATCAAAGGCAGTTTGAAAACTCGAAACATTCTAAAAGGACCTATGTCAAAAGGGCTCAAATCATAGTAAGACAGTCCAATAATTAAGCTAGGTGCAAGTTCACAAGAAAGGTCAATCTCTATCACTTTGAAAAGAAGGATCTCAATAACATCTCAGTCTCAATGACATCACAGTGTTGAAATTACCTCTGCCTCAATTCAGTACTACTCTTATAATATTATTTCGATACCACAGCAGTGAGGAGAATGAGTTATAAAGGTGTATTTACAGTTAAGGTTTGGTGTGACAAAAATATATCAGTATAATCCATATTACAGTGAAGATCTTCAGTGTTATAATCACAGGTGAACTACAGTCTCGGTATAATCAATCACATGATAAGTATGACACTACAATTTGGAACTACCACAGTGAAAAATCTATCACTGTTTCGTGCTACCATAGTGAGAAAGGTCTCACTGGTTCGGTGCCATCACAGCTTGATGAGAAGTATGCCATTTTAGTTTGATGGTATCACATAGGGTCTCACAGAAATGTTCAACAGAAGTCAGAGACATGTACAGTGAAGTATTTACAATCGAAGCACAAAATAAGGTCAAAACAGTAATATGTATACACAGTGAAATAGTACATTCGAGGATCTCGGAATAGCTGCTTACATTGAGTTTGAAAGAATCTGAATTCTTTCCCATGAAGTTGACAGTGCAAGAACCAACTAAAAGAAAGAACACTAATATACCTTTTATCAACCACCATCAAGGCAACCAAGCTAAGGATTTTATCTTCACTTGTCAAGTAAGTATCTTTTATTCTATAATCAAATTTGGTATAATGACTTTGTTTTTGCAGGGAAATCTGTAAGCTGGTGGGGTTCCCAAGATTCCTTGCATAAGGAGGATAGTCACAGTCCTTGAAGAAAGTAAAGTCATGAAAAATCTCTGAAGGTCAAGATTCATCTAAATACATGGAAAAGGATAGAAGGGCTCAAGGATTCTTCTGAAATCAGTCAAAGTCCTTACATCCCTATATAACAGGATTAGAGACATCAAGAGAATATATGATAAGTTGAAAGAACCATTCAATGCTATAAAGAAGGTCATGACACTTAGATCTGATTTACAAAAAATTGAAGGTATCAAAGATTGAAGGGATATCTTCGTAATATCTCAACTATGAGATTTGAAAGAGATGATAAGATGGACAAGCAGGAAAAATGAAAGTTTATAAAAAGTGGAAGACTTTTGGACATTACAAGAAAGCATCCTGATCTAATCATGGTAAGAACTCCCGGTGAATCAACTCCAAGAAATCCTCTCTAACAAACATTACTAATGTAAAGTAGTCATCAAGAACAAGGGTCATCATGGAAACATATATCTGAATGTGATGACATATTGATGAAGCAGGCCAAGTAAATGAAGCTCTTCATTCTTGAGAAATTGCTACAGGATGACTCAAGGGAAAAAGGTATGAGGTATATATATATATATATATATATATCTGTGTGTGTGCTGACATTAGATGTTTTGTATTCATGCCATGCGGTTGCAGGTAATGGACTTATATACTTAGAAGTATGATCTATGGAGAAGTATCTCTCAAATTCACAGACAAATGAAATCAATGTCCTCATGGAATATGAGGTGGTTGTATATGAATGAGCAACTAGAAAAGTTGTACATTCCTGGGAATCAAGAATGTGCAGAGAGGAAGAGATCATGAAATGCAACCATGTCAAGAGGTAGTTATCATCCAGAAGGCAATAAGATGTGACTAGGTGATCTCCTGGAAAGATATGTAGACTCTAATGGAAGTCTGGCAAAGAGGAAGACCCTTGGAAAGACATATAATTAGGAGATGTGTCAATCTGTATGGATGATGTTGATGCTTACAGGAAGATGTCATGGTGAAAGATCATCACTGAGGTAACTTTTTTTTTAAAAGATTCATATGTAAATGTTTATTTGGATGAATTTGTGCAGGGCTGCTAATCATGAGAAAGAATGTATGATCCTGGGAGATGAGTTGAAACAAAGCAACATGGCACAATAGTGGACTAGATTAGGAAGTCTATTGAATCACTCTGATAGCTGACAAGCCTCAGGATGGAAGTGATGAATGATTTTTGTCCTATGAAGCTAAAATATGGAGATTCCTCAATACCGAAATCCATGACATCGAGGACAAGAATTCTTCATGAGTAGCTGGGTGTCTCACCATCATTGTTGTAGGTCCCTAGTTAAGAGGGAGCCTGATGGTAAGTTTCTTACTTGGAAGAAACTTGGTAATTCCTAAGGATGAGCTTAGGTACATTATTTGTATAAGAATGAGTACATTCCCTTGTGGAATAGGTCCTCCCCGGGAGGGAGAGAGAGACACATCCTTCTGGTCTTGGGAAGATAGAATGGAGGATTGGGTAATCATCTGGCATTCGATACTCTTTGAGAATGTGATCGGACATTCAAGATAAGATTAGTTGGGGACCGATATTCTTTGAGGGCTAGCTACCCAAGAGAAGAATAGTCCAGGAAGGTCATACTTTGGGAACACCCGGGTGGAGTATGTACCTTGGAGAGACAATGACGAAGGTGTCTATAAGTCATGTGTCTCACCAGCATTGAAGCCCATTGTCTCGTTGAAGAGATGGGGCTGTTAGTCAAGGCCTTGCACTAGTACAATGTTGGTTGATATAATGCTATACAGATGCGATTACCAATTCAATTTTTCTTATAAGATTCTTCTGTTTCCAAGTACCTGTATGAATACCTCCCTATTTAAGAGGGAGTGTTGAAGAGTGTAACTAGGTAGGTCTTCATTATGACTATGTAATTAGGTACTTACGTAATTATGTACTTATGGTTTACTTGCTTCATGGGTTTCATGAGCAAGGTTCTTAGTATAGGTCTATAGACTTCTTCTTGACATCTATTAGGTACATAAGTGTAATTAAGAGTCATGTAAAAGGCGTGAAGAATACCCTCCAAGACGTTGTAGAAGAAGGGCTTACAAACGTTGAAGATATGCCTATGAAGTCGGCCTACAAACAAATGTTAAAGTCGGCCTACTTAATGGCTATAAGGTCGGCTTAATTACTTGGCTAGAACTACTATATATACCCTACATATGCTGCGGTTAAGAGAACATATCTGCGGATGATACTGAGGTTATACAACGTGCAAAAGAAGAAAGTTTTGTGGATTCTACTGAGGGAATACAGTGTAAAGAAGGGAGCAAAGATTAAGTTAACGTCTAGGGTAGAACACATTAAAAGAAAGAACAGATTTGTGGATCTGTCTCTGAGGTACTACGGATATTTAAGTAACAATTATAGTTAATTTTGAAGTTAACAAAAGGTGGAAGAAAGAACAGGAATTGCGTATTAGTTTGAAGGTATAACAAATCAAATCTAAGGACAAGATTGTCTACATATAAGTCTGAAGGTGACAGCGTTTGAAAGATAGCAAATACAAGAACAGTTTTGATTGCAGACTTATCTAAAGGAAGAACTGAATGATACAACTTCCAAGGTAACTGAAGGACGTATTCTACAGAAGTAGCTTAAGGTTAGTAATTGTTGAAGTAACTGGAAGATTGTGATATTGACTAAAGGATATGATTAAGTTATCTCTGAGGAAAGAATTGTAAAAGTCAGAAACCTCAAGTAAGGAAGGTAAATCAGAGATTTACCTTCCTAACTATATTGCAAAATAATCAGTTACAAGAAAGATCAATTTTGTCTCTCCATTTGTATAAGCACTTTGATAATTGACTTGATGACGGATTAACTCAGCAAGCTCACAAGTAGTTATCAAGAAGATAATTTGTATTGATCTATAGCCCTTAAATTCTCAACATATAATTCATAATCGCACATGACCATAGACTGTAGCAGTCTTGAAATAAACTCAAACTTGAATAAGAACAAACACAAAATTTCAATTTTGTGGTTTATATGATAGCCATTTGAAAATAGCTCACTTAGCATCCATGTTTCAGGCAGTATTTGGTGTCGTTTTATGTGGAAAATTTTCCAATGGGGCTAGATGTTTTGACCTTTTCTGTTTGGATCCAAGCTTAATATGAATATGTATTGGATTTTTGTTTTAAATGAAAACATAGGTTCTTCTTTTTCCTTCTCTGTTTTTCTCCCTTTACATGTATATGTTGTGAATTTGTCTAATTTTAAACAAAATAAATAGTCATGTTAATATGTTTTAACATATTGCAATTTTAAAAATAAATATACAATTTTAAAATTTATAGCTAGAGTTTTGGATGAAGCATGAGAATTATACCTGCTTTTGCCAGCTTTCTTAATGCTTGTGCTAATATATATCTGGAGAATAGAAACCAGGTTCAAATGGACAGTAAACCCAAATGTTACACTTCTTTTCACCTTTTTCTTGGTCTAAGCAAGCCTAACAACAATCTGCAACACTTTATTTATGGTGCATCAGACCCCATTTAACTACAGCTCTGTCATAGTTTGTATGTGGTTCAACATGGAATTCAGAAGGAAGTGGCTTGCCAGGTATGATTCCATCTTCTGCAGAAATAATATCAAACTATGCATCAGGCTTTAATTGCACCATTTTAAGCTAGGATTCTCCAAACCCTTGCTGCCCTTGGACAAATTGAAGTAACAAAGAAACAAAATAACTCATTCAAAAATAACACACCTGGGGAAAGGTGGAAAAGAAAACAAATGTTAAAACAAAATACTTTGAATTTTAACAGTTCTTCACTGAAAAATGCTAAATTCCATTTTCCTGCATGTAAGTAATCAAATTGTTAAATTTAGCAACATAACAATAACCTTAAATATGTTGAAAAAAGGAACCTAGAGAAATTTTCAGGAAACCATAATCCTCAAGTCATAAACTTAAAAATAGATAAGACTACTATATGAATACTTTGTAAAACACGCTCTCAAGACATAATGCAGTGAAGAGAAGAAAATAATTTGGTGATGTTAACCTAGTAGTCAAAATCTCAAGAAAACAAAAGTGAAAACACCAAACTAAGATTGCCCATATATTCATTACTGATCTCAGGTCCATCCTCCAGCATATTTCCACTATCCTCGCTTGAAGCTTCAGGAGGTAATGAGAATCCAACTTCTTCCAACACAGGGCCCCAGTGAGTCTCCAATACTTTTGCCACCATCTCTATTCATGGTAACCTCAATACATAATGTATAAACACACGCCCAAATTTGGGATTTGTGGACCAAAAGGAGTAGGGAGGAAAAGAACCTGATGTCACAAAAAAATGCTATGCCATCACAACTGACAGACAAGCCATCAGTTGAAGTCACACATAAGCTGAATAGAAAAAATGCATACCAGTATCTTTGGCTTCTCTAGAGGAATTCACACTGGCTTTCATTGCTTCACGTTTCTTAGCTTCTTCAAGCTTTTTCGTCTGCCATTCTTCGAAGACCACCACAGATGGGGAAACTGGTCCAAAAATCACTGCCCTTAGTAGGGAAACCAACTTTAACCAGAAAATACCATGAGTTTGCCAAATTGTTCAGGAAATACATGCTAACAGAGAAATCAATCAAAACAAAAAGAGGAAACCTCTCATTGTAGTGGCTACTTGTCATGCTAACTGTCATGAGGCTATGGTGGTGGCTCCTCAATGATAAGACACCTGTAATCATCAGAGGAATGGCCATATTTCTTCGAGTGTTGAGTTGTGGGTTCCAACGTGGTGGCAGTGCACACAAGGCTGGCGCTGCCTTTCCTATTCTCACCCATCGAGCGTTTTGGACTTCTGCTTTCGCTACCTTTGCTGCTGGAGGAGTGCCCTTCTAGTTTGACTAACAGAGCTTCAGATTTCCATGAGTACTGAGGAGACACTAGAGAGATTGTATATTTCCTGGGACGTTTTCTTGAGCCTGACCCAGCTGAGCTCGAAGGCACCTCCTAGAAGCTGACAGTAATGGTGGTTGTAACTCGTGGTCTATCCAGGGAGCAGTCATGGTGGAAATGAGCCAAATTGTCTTCAAGAGGCGGGGAGCGACTGTCAAAGTGAATGGAGATTGGCAGACATAAGGACTGGCCCCTTCCTTTTCCACGGCAACACCTCATTCTATGCCTCCTCGGCATCCTGCAACAACATTGAGCGTGAGGGAAGCTAGTTAGCAGAGGCTTAGAGGTCGAGTGAGTGTTGGAATGCAGAGTCTATGAGACTGAATGGCAGCCGGTGCAATGAGGAAACAAGGCTAACAGGAGATGAATGTCACAATGCATCTCTGAGAGTGAGGGGGAGCTCGGAGCAGAGACTACAAAAAAATGAAGATGACATGATGACAATGGCATCAATGGAGGGCGCGACACCATGAAGAGGAGTTCAGGGCTGCGGACCGAACATGCGTAAATGCGGAGGGCAGAGGTAGTTAAGGCACCTTGAGGCAAGCATTTGTAGTAGTTATGGGCAGTAGGACAGGCCCCATGCATGGCCATGTGTCACGCAATGGGGTTGCCACCTCCTATCCTGGATCATACACCCGCATCCGGGGGGTTTTATGAACATGATTTCCATGCAAGCTATTATACATTGTCTTGAAACTTCCCTATTTTTGCAGAGAAGTTAGCGTCATGCTAGTGATTAATTTGAAACTGTATTTCAGTGGAAAAATTCACTGTTTTTTGGTGAAATAGTTCATAATTTATTCTGATTTTCTTTTGCAAGTGTACTAGTTACGATGATAAATGTGTGGTTTACTTCAGAGGTTTCTCAGTTATTTCTAGATACACTTTTCATCATTTTATTTGAATACTTCTCTAGTGCTTTATATTCATATTTTATCCCTTGCACAATTGCTCCTAAGGTCCATGTTGTTATGTTTATTGGCTGTTTCTGTGGAAAAATTTTCTTAAGGTTCTGCAATGTAAATCCAAATGCAAAAAATACTATTTTACACATTGATATTTTTTCAAGACGTTCTTGTGTGATACTTGAATTTCATAAATCTAGATTTCTATTTCGTTATCTCTATCAATATATAAGAACATGCCCATGGATTGTTCATATTTCTCAAACTGTGGAGTTGTTCCTTTCGTATTGCATGTTCTTTTATATTGTTATGTTGTGATTCAAATTTCTAGTTGTGCTTTCTAGTTATTCTCCTACGTATTACATGCTTTGTTAGATTATACATGCTTTGTTAGATTATATCAAAAGTTATTCTTATTGTCTTTTTATTATGTATATTGAACATATTATTTCTAGCAACTTTTGATTTTCCTAGATTTTCTATTCATTTGGTGTATTTTTGCACCTTTAGGGGAAATTGCTAGTTTAAATGCTAATTTTTTAAAGGGTGCTAGCTCAATGGAAGAGCACCTGCTTTACAAGCAGGAGGTTGGTGGTTCGATTCCATCGTGCCCTGATATTCATAGGGAATGATGACGATTAGTTTTTGGTGACGGATGCTCTTTTGACCATCACCAATGAGCTTATGGTGACATTTTTCGACCCTAACCAAAATATGAAATGGTGACGGTCAACGAATGCCACCATATATACGCATCAATAGTGATGACCATTAAAGGTCCGTCACCATAAATCTTTGTTGTTGATATGGAATGGTGAGGGTCACTGTTTGTCATTATAGTCATTATTTGTGATGGACCTTGATGTCACCAATGAGTTTATGGTGACGGTCAATGAACGTCGCCATATATATGCATTAGTAGTGACGGCCATGAAAGGTCCATCACAAAAAATCGTTGTTGTTCATATGAAATGGTGACGATCACTATCTGTCATTATAATCAATATTCGTGACGGACCTTGAATGTCACCATAACACATACTTTTGGCGACGCCACCTTTGGTGACGTTAAATTTTTTGGTGACAGAGGCCATTGTCCGTCACCATTGCTCATATGAAATGGTGACGGTCACTATCCGTCACTATAAATCATTATTGGTGACGGACCTTGAATGTCACCACAACACCTATACTTTCGGCGATGCCACCTTTGGTGACGTTCACTTTTTGGTGACGAAAACTCTTTTGACCCTCACCAATGAGCTTATGGTGAGCATTTTCACCCCTCACCAATGTCCTTTTTTCTTGTAGTGTCTTTTACCTCTTCCTCACTGTGATCTGTTTCATTTGCCTCATTGTTGCCTTCAATTTCTTCCTCACTGTGATTTGTTTCATCTGCCTCTTCTTGATCCTCTGTTTCATTGCTGATTTCCCCTCCTTCAATGCTCATCTCATTTTCACTTTCAACCTATTCATTTCCTTTGGCATCCTCTTCCATAGTGGCAGTGTTTTGTTCACTATCTTATTCACTGTTTTCATTGTCATGCTCACTGTTATTACTGGTATGCTCACTGGTCCTTTGACTGTAAATCCCCTCATCTTCATCAACATAATCTTGGTCCGCACTCTGTTCATTAGCATCATTCTTTTCTTCAATTTGGGTTGATTCACTTGCATTGTTACCATCATTGCCTTCTTCCATATTGTCACTATTTTTATCTTTATCACTTCCATGTTCACTGTCCTCTTCTTCACCATCATTTACTTCTTCTTCCTCCTCATTAATTTTTGTCTCTGCCTCACTGATTTCATCACCTTCATTGTCAACACTCCGTTCATCATCTTCACTTCTTTCCTTACTCTGGGCTGACTCATTTGCACCATTACCCTCACTGCCATTACTTTGTCCATCATTGCCACTGTCATCCTCTTCATTTTATGCATCAATAGAAGGGGAAGAAAGGAGGTTTCCTTGAGGTGGGGGCACTTGTGCAGATGAGGAGGGAAAGTTTGGTTGATGAGGAGGTTGTGGGTTTGTGAAGAATTAATGTGCTATGAATACCTCCCAAGGTATACCCTATTGCTCCAACTAATGTAATACCACCATCTTGATCAAGGAATGCTGAAATAAAATTTGAATTTGTTGGGACAGATTCCTCCTCCGGACAACAGAAGACATCTTCTCAATGCTCCTATAGAGATAGTAGGGTAAGTTGAGCATCTTAACCCTTGTGAAATGCATGAGGAGTCTGAAATGGTAGGAATTTAGCTTGGAATATCTCCCCTCACAGGTGAAGTACTTGATGATAACCATCATCAAGGGTGCAAATTTGTGTTTGAGGTGTGAGAAAGGGTAAATTTTCTTGCTACCTCCTCTATACCTAGTTTTGACAAATGGCTCTAAAAAGTCCTTGTACAATTTTCCCTTCTTAGACCACTTCTCACAAATAGCAGGGATACCTGTAACATCAAAGATGGTATCTACTGAGATCTCAAAATATACTCCTGCAAGGCTTAAGTATTTGTTGTGCAAGTTGAGAATGAGAAGCCTTGTAAGCTCTGGGTGGCTTTTCACTTGTTTGACCTCCTCACAAAATTGGAAGCACCCTGCATTCTGGAAACATGATAGGATCCTGGGAGAGGAGGTGATGGCCACTATGATTTAGGGCTCAACTGTATTGACTTTACCTCCCTTATGATGTGGTCTCAAAGGCCTTTGACCCCTTTCACTACTACTGTTGTTTTTTTCTCTTAACATGGTGATAGGAGATTCTAGTTGACAAACTAGGGTTTGGTGGAGCAAGATGAAGAAGGTGGTGAAGTCAACTTGTAGTGAATGAGTGATGTGGAGGTTAGTTCAAGGATTGAGTTGCTTTGGAGCTTAAGGGGGCTTTTCTTAAAAGTGTATTGCAGCCACACATAACTTACATACCCTCAAACGACATTTAATTGGTCTTATAAGGTTAAAAACATAGGCTCACTTGCATGTAAGACCTAGGGTTTACCCACCTAGGTTTTAATCACTTCACAGCCACAAAAAGACTAAAATTTATTTGAAAATTTCTTGGGGACAAAGAGGGAATGTCACCTACCAATTATTAGCTCTTCTGAAGACCCTAGAGGTAGCTTGGATGATGAAATTTTAGCCTTGGGGCAAGTTTTTTCTTCATTGGAGGCCCTCTGCATTAGCGCAACGCCCTACCCGAGTTGTCGGGTCGGCCTATTAACGCAGCGACGATAGTCCTACCTGTGGCTTAGCGTAGTGCTGGGCGCGTGCAGCAGAGTTGTTGGTCTTCGGCTTAGTCAGGCCCATATTTGCACAGCGCCCAGGATTTGCATAGCGCCATCCCAGATTTGTGCAGCGCCTTGTAATTTTGAATGGGGGAAGAGTGTATTTGCACAGAGCCAGTAGCCTTCGACCAAAAAAACTTTGTTCTTCTTCTGCAAGTTCTCTCTTCTTTTTGTGATAGCAAAAATGAGATGGGGAAAGATTGATAGGGCCTTTTGTACCCTTTGGAAAATAAATTAAAACTTAAAAACCCACTTTACTATGTTTGCCTTTGGTCACTTTATAAATTTCAATGATATCTCTTGACTCTTTTTTGCAGGTGATGTTGAACTTTTCCAAAGTGATTTTTCTTTGGTGAGGGTGTGGTGAAGGATGAAAAATGTCCCTTTTTCATCTTAGAAGGTCTGGGCACTGTGAAAACTGTCCTTTCTTTCATTGATAAACTGAAACTATTTTTCTTACCCTTTTTGGCATTTCTTGAGTGTAAATGACCTGAAACATGTGTTTTCACCTTCTTACTGATTGTGACACTGATATGTTTATTTTGAAAAATTTTAGCAAATTATACCATGCTATATCTTCCCTTGGCTACTTCTGATTTCTGCAGGTGCCTATAGTACATTTTCCTTTGATCCCTTTGTCACTATTTGGATTTTTACAACCTTTAGTCACCCAACACAGATATCAGGGTCTGCATGATTTTCCATTTTGACATTTTACCTCATGCTTTCTTTATCTTGACCATTTTATGAACTTTGACTACTCTTGAAAGCTTAGGTGCCCTAACACTGATACTCTTTACAATTTCTCCCTTTGGTGCAGTGAAGCAGTGTTGCTTTGACAAACCCTAAAAGCCATCTTGAATAGCCTTTGAAGGCTTTTTGCTATCATGATGGAGGTCCATCATCTTTATTTCACCTGTCTCGCCTACTTACCCAAAATTTTAGGTTTTAGGGCTGTTATAGAAGAATAAGTAGTGTTGTCTCCTAAATTTTGTATAGACCTTACAAGTTCATTCATTTTTGTTCAGTTCACCTCATCTTTTTCCATTTCCATTTATAATTTCTAAAAATCTTCAATGTGTGCTTGGTTGTGTTGTTGTGCCTTCTGTCCTTGTGGCCTTTGTATTGGTTCTTTGCTTGGAAATATTGTTTTTTTTCAATCAGTCCCAAAACCCTGCTTCTTTTTGTACATGGGCTTGCTGCCTTTCTTTTGTTGTGGCTATCCTTAGGGATGATTTTCCCTCTTACCTTACCTCTTTTTTTGTTGATAGCCATCTCATTCAGTCATGCAGAAATGTCTGAGATAGGCAGTTGTCTTTGGCAGAAGTTGTGCTTTAACCAAGGAGGCCTTCCTTGAAGGATTTGTCCTCCTTCTTCTTTGATTGAAGCCTCTTGGCACAGGAAAAAAAAATATTTTAGAATACCAAAACAAACCTATGACCTATGAAACCCTATGTGACTGAGTGGGAGGCTCTTTGGACATGGTCTTTGACTGAAAACTTGGTTTTGGGTCTTCAAGTATAAAAAACAAAGATTTTGATATTTTGATGTATTGAAGATCCAAAATCCAATGTACTTGATTTATCTAAAGAGCCTACAAAGATAGTTTTGATACCATCAATCTTTGATGTATCCAGGAAACATAAGAGTGAGTAGGTTGGTTAGTGATCCTAGGTGTCCGGTGGACGAAAGTAAGCAATCCAAAAACAGAGTGCTAAGGTCAAAGGTGACAAAACATACACAAAATGAGTGACATGAGCCCATGATGGGTCTTTTGGGACTAGTGAGCTGAGCATGACATGATGGGATAATGAAATAGTGAAAAATGTATCCTAAGGATAATGAAGGCAGTGATATTTCTAGAATTCACAATATTCATGAATTTTGTTTCTAGAAATCTAGGATAAGCATTTAATCATCTACAAAGGCAAAAATTACTGATGACTAACAATGGCTCCACTTGGGGAGGGAAAATCCTTTTCTGGAGGTGTCCAGAACTTCAGATCTCTGGTTTTATGGAGACCAGTGCCTCATCCATTGGGAAGATTTTTACTTTTTTCATTTGCTGATGCTTATTTGAAGTTGTGATCTCAATAATCTGAAAGACATGATTAGCTCAACTTCATCTTTACCTACCCAACTTATTTTCCTAATATTTTTTCTTCCTTGGGTGCACTTGAAATGGCAAACCCTTGACATTCTTTTTATCTTGAAAGCAAAACAAACTATCTACTTCTATCTTGTTTCTTCCAAGATTTTAGATTATGCTAATGCAATCTTTTTATTCTCTACCTAGACTAACTGACTGTCAAGATTAGGTTGTATGACAGACTTCATTCTCTAAGCTATAAACGTGAAATTGAAAGCACGGTTTAAATCAAGATTAGGAAATCTGACTTACCATGAATCGTGGCATAAGAACAAGCCGCACACAAATATTATTTTTGTACAAACAAAACTAGAAAAACAAGGGCTATGATTTATCATTTGGTAAGCATCCCCATATTTCTCTTTGGTTCAGTTTTAAGCATGTGGAACCAATATCTTTCACTCCTAATATATCCTTTTTGACAAGTCAAGTTTGAATGAATTGACAAGCTCTCTTTAACTAACTTATCAACAATAAATTGAAAACATGTTTAATCCATGATTAGGCTAGATGACTGAAACAAGACCTTCTTTTTGAACCAACAGTGGCATTTAAGCTTGCTCACTTTCAGTAGTACTATTTTTTGGGTATGGGGCTATACCTCTTTTCAAACTTGCCCTCTTTTTCATTTTTTCTATGTTTTTTGTGTTTTTGTGACTTTTCTCATGCAATGTTTTATGTACAATGAATGAAATTTTTTTAAACTAAGGGTTTTTACAACAATGGTACTTGAGCATCCTGCCCTCAAAAGGATCTCCTAACATTCTTTTTCCATTCAAATCTTGTAAACAAAAATCACAGTTACCTCCATTTGAAAACATGATATAAGGATTTTTACAAAAAAATTCAAACAATTCATGCTCTCCTTGGTATTTCCCCTTTGAGTCTTGCTTCCCAAATTTGTTTCTATTAAATATCCTCCTTAGGTAGAAAAGGTATTCTTTATCAGCTTCAAAACAGATGATTATGTCATCAATGTATATCATAGTGAAGAAGTTAAAAACAGGGGCCATGGCTCTTTGGAAGGTGTCTTCAGCACTCTTTAGTCCAGGAAGCATTTGGTCAAACATGTAGTTGTTCCAAGGAACTTTGAAAATGTCTTCATGCTGATTGATCTAAATTGGTATCATCTGATGGTAACCTGAAACACTATCATGTAATGAAATTTTGTTATAAACTCATACCCTTGGCATAGGATGATTTATCTTGGTAAAAGGGTGTTTGTACTTCATGGAGGTTTTGCCTAGGTACCTAAAGTCTATACACAGCCTGCATCCTTTGGCTTTCTTTGCTAGTGATACAATTTTCCCAAGGGTTTCATGTTCTTTCTTGGAAGGAGGCCTCTTTTGAATAATGTCTATGTCACAAGGCTTTAAGCTTTCATTCCTATATACAAAAGCATCTTGAAACTTCTTGCATAGCCTTATGTATTTCAGTTTTGTGTGTAATGACAAGGCTATGGATAACTTAATCATTTTGGGCCTTCCTAGGTTGCCTACAGTATACTCCTCTATATCAGTTTCAGTAGATACTCCTTTAGGGTCCATAGAAACATTTTTGCGAATCAAAAATTCTTCTGAAGGGACAAAACTCTTTGATGATGAGGTATCTATGTAAGGCAAAAAAATAAGACTCTTTTGATCCATATTCCCAAAGATTACTGTTCTGTGAGGGTATTTCAATATTTCTGGATTGAAAAAAGGGAAAAGCTGTGCTTTTTAGGTTTGTCCTTCATTTGAACAACGTGATTCATATATTAAATTGATTTTTGGTTTTGAAATTTCATTTTTAGTTTGCAGAAAATAAATTTTAGTTTTATCCTCATGTGGGTTTTCATGGCTATTATAGTTTTGACTGTTGAGTTCCTCATGCAGAGACTGGTTTGACTATTATCGAGTGTCTAAATCTATCTCAAATTTACTTATCTGTTCATTAATGTCCTCTTCATTGCATAAGATGAAAGAATCAAGATTTGAATGAATATAATAAAGAGGAGTGTTGTTGGGCCTTTCCTGACTGCTAACCATGTATTTCATGTGTGACTCATGGTATAACGTCCTGGTTTGGTTGAAAACAGGGATGGTAGCATATGACATGTCAAGTGAGAGGTTCTCCTAAAGCTTGGCTCCTCAGGATTTGGATAAAAGCATGCTATACTTAGGGGGAATATCTGTCACTACTATGTCCATGACAAGACCTTTAGTAGGTATTTGTGCCAGATTGACACAAATATCCTTGATTAGGCCCAAACACTTGACTCTACTCGAATCGAATGAGTACAAGTCTTTGTAAGGTTTAGTAATTTCTAAGCCTAATCTCTCCATCACAACTTTGGGCATGAGGTTGTGAGAGGCACCGGAGTCGAGCATGGCATTATGCAAGATTTTGTCATGTATATTTAAACTAACATAGAAAGGGGGAATGGCTCCTTCTTGGTATTTATCTTCCACTTCAGGTCCAAAAAAAATATCGGGTTTGTCATCAGTTAAGTGCAGGGTGTCAATATCATTTCCCATGTTTAAGACTTTCAAAACTTGGGACCTATACACCTGTTGAGTAACCAGTTCAGTGAGAGGCATGGTTAATTTTATTTTGGCAATCTCTCCCTCAAAACTGAAAGGTTTTTGTGTTTTGGATATATTTTCATCAGCTTTATCAACCATGAACCTCTCTACCTTTTTAATTTTCTCATTATGATTCAGAGCTTTAGAAAAAATAGTTTTCTCAGGGCCACTAGTGGAGGTACTAGGGCAGCTTGGGTCGTTGTTTTGCTGGCTGATTTTTCCTTTGTTTGGATAAGCTTTCTTAGCCATAGTGTTGAAATTCTCTGTTGTTTTCTTAGGAGTGTTTTTAGGTGCTTTCCTAACAGCAGTGTCTATTAGGCTTTTCTTGGGAGGATCTTGGTTCTTTTTTCTCCTAAGGTCATATTGCCTATGGACTTCCATTATGGAATTTTCAAATCCCATGCGGTAGTCTTCAGAATCCTCATGGTTTATGTTAGTTTGATCTAAGGAAAATAAACCTTGTTCTTCTTCAATGAGAAAAACATCACCTTCATTATCATAACCTATTAAGTTTACATGGCTTTCTTCGGGTTCTATAATTTCTCCTTATTCTTCATCTACATAGTTTTCTGAAAGGGAGGTCTAATTTGTTGGTCATTTTCCCTTTGTTTGATTTGAGGAATGTATCTTCTGAAGTTTTGAGCTCTATTTCTTTTTTGGGGATTGGCTTGGTTTTCCTTAGGAGGTGTCCTTTCATTCAAGTTTATCCTTTCAATCATTCTCTCCATTGTTCTCATTAGGCTGTCCATTTTGGTATCGGATGAGGGGGTTGAGGGCATGGTTTCATCTTTGTAGGTCACTCTCTTTTTTGACCTCATCTTAGCTCTTTTTTCAATCAAGTTGACCTCTGCACTAATAGCCGCCCTTTGCATTTCTTCTAAAGTTGTGGGGTCTCTCTCTCTTAATTGGAATGTCATGTCCGGATCAAAGCCTTCAGGAAATTTCACTAGTGCTAGGCCTTGTGGGGGATTCATGTGAGGTGGGAGGGCATTGTAGACACTGTTAACCCTGTTGCAATAAGCTTGTACAATTTCCCCTACATTCCTCTTAAGATTGTTATATTCAGAAAGGATTTGGAGGGGGTTTTTCTTCATTTCCCACTTGCTTATGAAAGTTTGATAGAGGGAAGGGAGATCATGTATTGTGTTAGGAGTTAATGCTTTGAACCATTTTTTTGCCTCTCCTCCTAAGCTTTGTGCAAAGATGCTCATTTTAATGGTTTCTTCTTCTATTTCCATGTAATCAAAGGCATCAGTTATCCTATCTACATGCTGTTGGGTAGTGGTCGATTTAGCTCTTGTGAAATGAGGGATCTTGGATTGGTAGTCATTTGGAAAAGGCACTAGAGGTTGAGGTAAAGCCAAGGGGGCATACCAAGCTACCATGATGGGAGCTAATGGAGGATTTACAAGAGGAGGGTTTGTGAAAGGAGGTGTATGATGAAGTGGAGTGGTTTGCACAGTGTTGGTATGGATGGGTGTGGTGGAAGTACTTGGACCAAAAAACTAATTCTGAGAAGGTTTGGTATGGAAAGAGCTGAAGTGATGGAGAATCTGAAAGTCAAGTGGTGTGGAAGGAGAGGCTTCTCTACTAGAACTCTGCTGCAAATCTATGGGCTCAAGGTCAGTCTGGTCAATATCAGTTTGTGACTTGGTTTTGAAAAGGTTCTTTGTATGGTGCAAGTCAAACTAGGGATCTTGCAAAGCTGTAAGATGTTTAGGTACAAAGCTCGCTCTATGAATTGTTCTAATATTAGTTAAGTTTCCAGATCTAGAAGTTTGCCACAAAATATTTTCTAGGTCATCAACTATGTTGGGAGGTTTTGGGTCTGGATGAGATCTAGTACTGATCCTATGTGAAGCCAGATTTCAAACTCAAAATGTAGAGAGGCTGAAAGTTTAGTACTATTTTACGAAGGCTGGCCTCTCTTAGGTGCTTGGTAAACTCACATAGTATGGAACTAGGCTTCTAAACTTCCCAGGGCTGGTTTGATACAATCCTAGGGAGTCTAATGAGAACTAGTGAAGTAATAGGCCTACTAGAGGCTAGTGGAGTCGCCAGGTGGATATTTTTTGTTGTTTTAAGGATGTATGTTTATGGTCGACCACCAATAACTGAAAAAAACCAATCTAAGGATGTTTTTGGGGTTTTATGAGTTCTTTCCTGTAGCTCTAGGGTTTGTAAGAGTGTCCTACAGTTGTGTCATCATTTTTCTAGGATGGTGAAACTACCAGATTCTACTCTTTGGCTAATAGTTTGAGTTCTCTATGATTTGATAAGGGTTTCTGAAGTCCTAAGGGATACTTAGATTATCACTAACTCAGAGGTCCTATCATGATCACCATTGTGTTAATGATAGTGATGAGGTGGTTACAAATCACAGGATACTATTTGATAAGGGCTTCTAAGTTCTCAAAGGATGTATAAGCTTGTTACTTACTCAGAAGGTCACACCGTGATCACCATAATGTTAGGGTGGCGATGAGGTGGCAGATTCACTGGATTTTCTAAGTCTAACTAAGGGTCTAATGAGTCCTAAGAGGTATTTAGGCAACTATGTACTCAGAAGGTCCCACTGTGATCGCCAAAATGTTAGGGTCCTGTGATTTAGCAGGTTGGTAGACCAAATGCATAGGGTAACATGAAAACAGTCTTTAGAGTCCTAGGAACTAGCCTTCCTGGACTCAGAGAGGGCTTTCTCTATTATATGCAAGGTATGTGGACTTTTTTCTTTTAGGGTTTGATTTTAGGCTAGTTGTTAAGTGTAGGGTTTGTTGTTTGTTTTGGTTGGGTAAGATGTAATAAGCAAAATAGGTGGAGTGAGAGATCATAAGATCATTGGGCTATGGAGTTTATGAAAGTCATGGATATCTCGACAAAGAGTTAGAGTGCATTACAGGGCAAATCTAGTGTGGTCAATGGATCCTTAAGTTTATGGGTGAAGTCAAATGGACATTAAGTTGGGGAAACAAGGTAGGGCAAAGGGCAGTTAAGAATCCTTTGTCAAATACCCATAAATAAGAAGGTCTCAAATACTGTTAAGCAAAAGATAATAATCATGAGATAGGTAAAACCATCAACTCAATGACAATACTTAAACAAATAGACATTCAAGACAAACATTCTAATGAAATATAGAAGGCGAAAAACTCATTTAACTTCTAGTGATTTCACCTTCAAGCTTTAGAAAACATTTAAGATAACAAAATAACTTTAATCAATCAAAGAGGGAACTCCTAAACATTTTTTATCAAGCTATAAAGAACTTTGAGGAAAATTGAGAGGCATGGAAAAAGGGAAATATTAAAACAAGACCTCCTTGGCTTAACCTAACAAGTAATACTTCAAAGAGAGATTTCAAAAATAGAGTTTAGATAGCATCAAATAAGCAGGGCTTTCCATAAAACATATTTGGAAACTAGCATATTAATCCATTGATGAAATAAATAGGCTTAAGGAGGACTAAGGAGTAGCTAATAATTCCTTAAACACACCCAACAGAGGAAAACATCAAGGCAATAGAATGCAGGAAGGACTAAGGTGCTTCAAACAACATTTCTTAGCCCATAATTTTCTGTTCTATTGCATATAGAAGGATGAAACATAATGATAAACAAGAAAACATGAACAAATTAGAGACACGTCACCATTAACCAAGCTTAAGGATCCTGCAAGCAAGCTTCATCATCATGAATCAAAGCAAATCATCCACAAGCTCCACAACACCAAATTTCTCTTCAACCTCAAAAAACCATGTATTGCTCTCAAATCTCATCAAATGCCAACATTTACAATGAAGCCCTCACGCTCTATTTAACTCAGCAAAGGAGGGAAAAAACCCTAGATAGGGTTGGAAAATGTCAAAACCATTCATAAATGTCATAAATTCCCAAGAGACCATGCAAGGCCCAAGGCACAAAATATCCCATGAAATAAATGCCAAAATAGCTTCCGACACCTAATTCTAGAGTGGTTTGCCTTAAAAAACACTAAAATATGATTTTACAATAAATGAGTGTGTTTGTTTGACTTTTGGCCAAAAACACAATAAACAGTCCATTTGTGTAGTGCCACCTCAGGCAAAAAATAGGCACTTTTGCAGCCAAGTTTTGGACCCCTTGCTGATGTTGGATTTGGCTCCGTCATGGCTCGTTGGAAAGCCCGATGAGTCTAACTTCCAGAAATACTTGTGGTTTCCTGATCCAGCTACTGTAGCCTTTTAAAAATTCCAAAACCACAACACTACAATTAGCGCAGCACCAGGTTTGAAATAGAGGCAAAATGGTGAATAATTAGGTGTTTTTAGACCTTTTGAGGGGTCAAAACTGCTCCAATTCCTCTAAAATTTTCTAAGAAAAGTATACTAGCCTTGAGAAGTCCAAAAATTCTGATTTTTCCCTTAGAGGATGCTCCAGGGATTAGTGTAGCGTCAATGGCGCTGCGCTAATAGGCCTTCAAAATCACAAAAATCAAAAAGTTGCCCAAGTTTAGTCAAAATTGGTGGAGGCCTCCCTCAAGGGGTTTGGGAGACTTGTTGAGAATCTAAAGCTAGAACTCCAAGTTTTTCATGACCCTTTTCCTCTTTTATGGTTTTTATTTCAATGAGGGCCTTCTTCAGTTTAGCACAAGTAAGTTTGTTCTTCATTGCATAGTACTTGGTCATATTTTTCTGAAGAGAAAGGCCCCTCTTTATCTTCTTGAAGTACTTGTGCTCATCTTTGTAATACTGAATGATACCTTGTGCCATCTCGAAATCCCTCGCCCATTCCCTGATTTTTGCATCTTTGCTTTGGAGCAGTAGTCTAGTGGCCACTTCCTCATCTTCATTATCACTATCTAGGTCAATGACTTGGGGCTTTTGAGTAGTTTCCTTGCTCCCCTTACCTTTCTTACCCTTGTCCATATTTTATTTTCCCTTGTCAAGCCTTTGAGCTGATGCAGGTGGCAAGGTCCCTTGCCTTTTGGAGGCAACAAATACTTGCCTTGGCTCTCTTTGGTATGTGCATGCAAGAGGTGTGATGGTGATTCTGTTAGTCTCTTTGCCATGGTTGTGATCATCACTTAGACTATGAGACTCTTCCCCTGTTTTGTTGTCATCATGACTAGGGTTATCTTCTTTGTTTTTTGCATTGGCACTATTTTCATTGTCACTAAAGGGCTGATTATTGTCATGACAGTCATGACAGTTTTCATGACCGTCATGACTATTCTCCTCTTTGTTGTCTTCCTGATCACCTGCCTCTTTGTCACTATCTTTTACCTCCTCCTCACTATTATCTGTTTGATTTGCCTCACCGCTGCCTTCAATCTATTCCTCATTATGATCTGTCACATCTACCTCTTCTTGATCCTCTATTTCATTGCTGATTTCCCCTCCTTCAATGCTCATCTCATTTTCACTTTCAACCTCTTCATTTCCTTTGGCATCCTCTTTCATAGTGGCAGTGTTTTGTTCATTGTCTTGTTCACAGTTTTCACTGTGATGCTCACTATCCTTACTGTGATGCTCACTGTCCCTTTGACTGTCAATCCCCTCATCTTCATCAACATCCTCTTGGTCAACACTCTGTTCATCAACATCATTCTTTTCTTCACTTTGGGCTGACTCACTTGCATCATTACCATCACTACCTTCTTCCATATTGTCACTGTTTTTATCTTTATCATTGCCATGTTCACTGCCCTCTTCACCATCATTTCCTTCTTCTTCTTCCTCATTAATTTCGGTCTCTGCCGCACTGATTTCATCACCTTCATTGTCAGCACTCTGTTCATCATCTTCACTTCTTTCCTTGCTTTGGGCTGACTCATTTGCACCATTACCCTCACTTCCATTACTTTTTCCATCATTGCCACTGTCATCCTCTTCATTTGATGCATCAATAGAAGGGGAAGAAGGGAGGTTTCCTTGAGGTAAGGGCACTTGTGCAGATGAGGAGGGCAAGTTTTGTTGATGAGGAGGCTGTGGGTTTGTGAAGACTTCATGTGCTATGAATACCTCCCAAGGTACACCCTGCTGCTCCAATTGATGTAATACCACCATCTTGATCAAGGAATGGTGAAATAAACTTTTCATTTGTTGGGAGGGATTCCTCCTCTGGACAATAGAAGACATATTTTCAATGCTCCTATAGAGATACTAGGGTAGGTTGAGCATCTTAACCCTTGTGAAATGCATGAGGAGTCTGACATGGTAGGAGTTTAGCTTGGAATATCTCCCCTCACAGGTGAAGTACTTCATGATAACTATCATCAAGGGTGCAAATCTATGTTTGAGGTGTGAGAAAGGGAAAATTGTCTTGCTACCTCCTCTATACCTTCTTTTGAAAAATGGCTCTAAAAAGTTTTTGTCCAATTTTCCCTTCTTAAACCACTTCTCACCAACAGCAGGGATACCTATGGCATCAGAGATGGTATCTGCTGAGATCTCAAAATCTACTCCTGCAAGGCTTGAGTTTTTGTTGTGCAAGTTGAGAATGAGAAGCCTTGTAAGCTCTGGGCGGCTTTTCACTTGTTTGAACTCCTCACAAAATTGGAAGCACCCTACATTATGGAAACATGATAGGATCCTAGGAGACGAGGTGATGGCCACTGTGCTTTGGGGCTCAACTCTATTTAATTTCCCTCCCTTATGATGTGGTCTCAAAGGCCTTTGACGCCTTTCATTGCTACTGTTATTCTCTACTCCCGACATGGTGATAGGAGATGCTGGTTGACAAGCTAAGGTTTGGTGGAGCAAGATGAAGAAGGTGGTGAAGTCAAATTGTAGTGAATGAGGGATGTGGAGTTTAGTTCAAGGATTGAGTTGCTTTGGAGCTTAAGGGGGCTTTTCTTAAAAGTGTATTGTAGCCACACTTATCTTACATACCCTCAAATGACATTTAACTGGTCTAAGAAGGTTAAAAAGATAGGCTCACTTGCATGTAAGACCTAGGGTTTACCCACCTAGCGTTTAATCACTTCACAGCCACAAAAGACTAAAATTTATTTGAAAATTGATTGGGGACAAAGAGGGAATGTCACCTACCAATTCTTAACTCTTCTGCAGACCCTAGAGACATCTTGGATGCTGAAATTTTAGCCTTGGGGCAAGTTTTTTCTTCATTGGAGGCCCTCTGCATTAGCCAACGCCCTGCCCGAGCTATCGGGTCAACCTGTTAGCACAACGCTGGCAAGCCTGCCTGTGGGTTAGCGTAGCGCTAGGCGGATGAAGCAAAGTTGTCGATCTCCAGGCGAGTCAGCCTTGTTAGCCCCCCCTATGAAATTTTTGACAGGCAAATAGGGGGCTAAATCATTTTTGAGTCTTCAAGGAATGCATTTCCTCTGAAAACACAGTCTCCTTGAAGCCTCTTTGTGTCTTTTATCCTTTGATCAAATCCCCTCTGCTGGTTCCCCTTTTAAAGCCTCTCTGTTATGTGAAGAAATGACCAAAGGCTTCCTTTTCCCTCTTATTTCCCCTCATTTAGCCTCTTTTCATCCCCCTTGTCTTCCCCTTTTATTTCCCCATCTACCCCTCAAATCCCCCCAAGATCCCATTTAATCTCTTCCCCTACCCTTTGTTTTCCCTTTTCCTCCTTTCCCCTCTATCGTTCCCCTCCTTCACCTTCAAATTCCATTAAAATGGGCTAAAACCCATTTTCCGACCTTATTCTAAGGCCTAGCCCCTTCCCCTTAACCACTTCCCCACATGTGCCTAGGCGCCAGGACCAAGTTCTTAAGTCCCCGGCGCTTATCGCAATCGGAAGCCGAGCGAGTGCGTATTTCCTTTGTAAACAGTAGAAAGCCCCGATGCGATCGTTTATAACGTTAAGTCCTCTGCTTCGTTCTGCACCGTTGATCTGTTTCGATCGAAAGGCGGAGCGCCAATCGCAAGGCCCGGCTCAATCGCAATCGCAACATGCATCGTGCCCCCCTCGATTAATCGCAACCTTGTCTTCCGATTCCCCGATTGCGATCCTCCGATCTCATCCTGGCCGTTGATTGTCCCGCCGATCTAACGGCCAGCGCTTAATCACACCTGCCCCTCCTATTGTTGTCCCCACCGTTGATCTCCCCGCTAGATCGGACGGCCAGCGCTCAATCGTTTTTCCCCTTCCGATCGAAATCGCAAGTCTTCTCCGTGCCGCTCCGATTGCGATGCTCCGATTTCATCCTGGCCGTCCATCCTCCCGCGATCCAATAACTATCACACAATCGCATGCTTTTCCCTCTGCCCTTCCAATTTCATCTCTGTCGTCCATTTTCCCGCGATCCGACGGTCATCGCTCAATCGCAACTCCCCCCCGATCGCCGATCGCAAGTTCTTCTCTCTGTCTTCTGATTTCATCTCCGCCATCCATTTTCCCGCGATCCGACGGTCATCGCTCAATCGCAACTCCCCCCCGATCGCCGATCGCAAGATATTCTCTCTGTCTTCCGATTTCATCTCCGCCGTCCATCCTCCTGCAGATCCGACGGCCATCGCAACTCCCGATCCCCCGATCGCACCTGCCCCTCCGATTACATCTGAGCCGTTGATCTGGCCTTCAGATCTAACGGTCATCGCTCAATCGCATTGCCCCGCCCGATCGCAATCGCAAGCCTCCCCCGCTGTCTCCCGATTGCATCCTGACCGTCCGTTCCTCCCGCAGATCAACGGCCTGGCGCTAATCGCATCCCCTTTCCTCCATCTCCCGATTCAATCCTGTCCGTCCGTTTCCCTGCTGATCCAACGGCTCAGCGCTGATCGCATCCTCTCCCATCGTCCTTCTCTATTTTCTCTCTGATCGCATCCCCACCGTTGATTTAGATCCGAGATCGACGGTTGTCGCCCAATCATGTCCCCCCTCTCCAATCGCAATCGGAACTTTCGTGTTGTGCATTGTGATTGTTCCCCGCTCCGACCTCCGATTGCGATTGTGCGATTAAATCCCCGCCGTCCGTTTCCCATGAAGATCCGATGGTTCTGGTTTATTCGCCCTCCACTGCTCCGCCACTTCTCCCGCCTCCACAGAATTTTTTCCGCCTCCATTCCTCTGCCGCTGCAACGTTTCTCCGCCACCACTGCCCGGTTTTACAGTCTCTTTCCACTGTGCGGAATAGCACAGAGAGGTATTTCCGGCATCGCCAGCAAGTCGGCAGAAGAGATTCAAAAGGGATTAATGCGCAATATTGATATAATTAATGTCTAATCCCGTGATCAAAGGATTAAGGCACTATTTGAAGATTAAGAGCGTACCAGCAATGCCATAACTACGCCACCTAACAGCATGACATTTTCCTCCAGAGGTACACCTTCCCACAGCGTCCTCCATGCCTTCTCGAGCCCTGAGACAATTAAATACACTGACTGAAGCTCGTTTCAGACAGTCAGGCAGCAGTTATGAGGTGTGGAGAGCCTTGCAGACTTGTCACCCAGTTCATTTATTCAGAAGGCTAGCACAGAGCTCCAAGCACCAGAAAGGACTTCAAAGAAACATCCGAGGTCGATTTCGGCCTGACAGAGATCTCCAAAATAGTCTACAGAGTACACACACAGATTTTTCCATTAAGTGGTATGCAAATGAACACTTCCGTTGCATTCCCCGTCTTAATGAGATCAATCTCAATGTTCATCTACCTCGTTTTCTCTCCTCCTATGCAAAATGGATCTCTCGAGAACATAATGTAAAGGTTGTTGTTGTTGCCTTGCTGGGCATCTGCTGTTAGAGGGATTCATTTGACTGTTAGAACAGTCCTGGGAGGGAGTTTCAGAGTAGTTTGTATGTAATAAGCTGGGAGGAGAAGTTTGGACTGTAACAACCATTGAGCTTATTGTACATGACTCGGTTTTGCACTCACCCAATCAAAGCACATTTCACAGATCCCGGTCTATTGAATAGTCAGTGATGTGTTTCTCACTCGTTTATCTATATTACATTGTTCGTTCTTCCGATTTTGCATCGAATAATGGTATAGATTCACTCCCTGTTAGGTGCCCTATGTCGTCATGGCTTCCTACCTTTATGTTTTCTGCCCTATGTGCCGTCTAAGAGTGGGTTCACGTGTTTAACCAAAGGCAGTTGATGTTATTGTCAGCCGGGTTGATGTAGAACTTGGGGGGTTTGATTCTTAGATGCTTCTTTGTAATCTTATCTCCGTTGTTCCCTTGGAGTTGCTAAAGCAGATCTGGAGTTAAATGACCTCTGGTCTGATCTATAAGCTACCCCTTTGTCTCTTTGAGAGCAGCCTTTGAGTATGTCCAAGCAGGTCTGGAGTTAAATGACCTCTGACCTGATCTATAGACAGAAAATTGGTTGTTTTCCTTCTTCCACTTTCCTCCTTAATGTTCCATCCCATCATCTATCTAAAAATATCCTTTAGTGTAGATGAATTTCCCTTTGAAAGCCTTGGCTAGTGGATGCAAGTAATTTCCTTTTATGACTCCATAGCCCAATGGATGGCACTGTCTCGGCCTATCCTCTTTGCCGAAACAGCCTGCTGTTTTGTTCCTTTCTTTCCATTGCTTTCCCAGTCCATGATCTCTTAACCAACCCAGCAACCCTTCAACCAAATCACTTTAAACCCCCCTTTATGCTTCATAACTAGCCTAACATCTCATTTTGAGCTTTAAAGACATATCATTCTTTGCTCTATTGGAGAGATCCCTCTCCGGGTCCAGGAGGGCTAGATCCTAGGGCCCCAAATCGGTTCTGATGTTGTCTCATCTTTTGGTCTTGCCAATCTGGCCAAAACATGGGAACCCCAACATAATGGCGACTCCGCTAAGGAAGAACTGATTTGTCTCTAGATTGGCTTTTCATTGCTGATGGTGGACAGCATCCAGCTCCAAACAGTCATAATCATCCACCTGGTGACTCCACGCTCCCTATGATCCAAAGACCGATGACTCCACTGGTGAAGAACACTGAACTGGTTGAGAAGAGGCAGTAGCCTTCTTTGCACAAGCGCGAATCCAAGCATGGATAGGGATGCAAAGTATAATGCTTTGTATAATAAAGTATGCAGAATAACAGAAGTGCTTGGTGAAATGCTGGAGACGTACATGGCTAATATGAATGCAGATGATGATTATTTTGAACAGCCCATGTCTCCTTCAGAGCAAGAACAAACTCAAGATCTAGAAGATGAGCAGGACCTGTATGATGCTCAAGAATCTATAGAAGATGAAGAGGAAAGTGATCAGGAATTGCCTGATTGCTTACCTATGCCTTGTGTTACGCTGACCAAAGAATATCAGGACCTATTAGCAAAGGCTGATAGGGGAAGCTGCCTTGAGGAAACAGGAGTTTACATAGAAGAGGCAGAGCCTGATGTGGAAGAAGAGGCTCAAAGAAACATCCAGCCTCCAAATCAGCCTACACAAGAGGAAGAGGACTGTTGTTCTTCCATCCCTGACGAAAGGGAAACCCCTCTTTTGACAGAAGAAGAAATTGATCGGATATTAAACCAGCAGTCCACCTCTGAGGCCTTCTATAGAACACAAGCTCCTGCCCAGTCATTAGTTGAGTTTGATAATTCAGTTTCAGAAGACTCTTCTGTGGATCAGAACGAAGAAAGATTTGCTTTGCGCCCAGAATGGTGGACTTGGTCAGGTCCGCCTATTTATGACATTGATGGCGAGAGCTATGACAGTATAATAGCAGATGAAGATTCTTTGAATCTTCATTCTGCTCTACCACATACCATCAGTGAGAGTGGACACCAGCAGCCTTTCCTTTCAGAAGATGAGGAGGAAAGCAAAGAAGAGATTCTTGAGCACGATGAAAGCAAGGTGTTTCCTCTTGAAAAAGAGGAAGCAAGGGAATACACCCCTGCTCAAGAACACATGGATCTTTTCATGGAGCCCTGTACCTCAGAGCAGAACATATCGGAGCTCCGAGAGGACTCAACCCCAATATATGATGAGTCCTCCAGTTCAGAAGATGAGGGAGATTCTCTCTCTCAAGAGAGTCTTCTTCTTGATCTAGTGGAAGAAGAAGAGATCCTGGTCGAAGCCAAGCTGCCAGACATTTGTAGCCAGGTATCTTTTTATGATCCTTATGCACATTTCCTGCATACATTTGAAGAAGGATCAAAGGTCTTGCTCAGCAGCATGTTACAGACACAAAGAAATTTTTTCAAAGCTGCTGTTTTTGAACAAAAGGAGTGGGAGCTGCCCTGCTTATCCAGCATGCTCAAGGAGTTGAGCAAGAAGGACCAGTCATGGGATCACTTGAAGGACTGGTTGCATTGGAAGACAGTGTTTGTAAGCTAGACTGTAAATATTCCACTTAGAGTAGGGTAGGTAGGAAATCTCAATAAAGCTCAGTACATGAGCAAGTAGATTAGTTGTTTAAATTTCTGTCTTAGAAGGTAGAGAAGAAACCTGCTAGACAGTCTAATCCTAGCAGGTAGTAGTGTAGGTAGAGAAACATATGAGACCAACTGTCTAATCTGGTCTCATGGAGCAATAAGGGTAGAAGTAGAATAGGTTTATTTTTTCCTGTTTGTAAAAATTAATGATGTAAATGGTCTGCAAGTCCAAATGCACCGAAGAAGAAAAAATGTTAGGACTATAGTGTGGGTAGGTAGTTGTTTGGGAGAATTGTTCCTGCTGATATGTTGTCTTCATAGCTTGTGGCAGCAGATCAAAGAAAGAAAAGGATGGTTCAAGCAGCAGGCATCTGGCCTACACCAAGAGATCATTTTCTGGTTTCTTGGCTCCTTCAAGAAGAAGCCATCCCCATGTGGAGCCACTGTTAGCCCCCCCTATGAAATTTTTGACAAGCAAATAGGGGGCTAAATCATTTTTGAGTCTTCAAGAAATGCATTTCCTCTGAAAACACAGTCTCCTTGAAGCCTCTTTGTGTCTTTTATCCTTTGATCAAATCCCCTTTGCTGGTTTCCCTTTTAAAGCCTCTCTGTTATGTGAAGAAATGCCCAAAGGCTTCCTTTTCCCTCTTATTTCCCCTCATTTAGCCTCTTTTCATCCCCCTTGTCTTCCCATTTTATTTCCCCATCTATCCCTCAAATCCCCCCAAGATCCCATTTAATCTCTTCCCCTACCCTTTGTTTTCCCTTTTCCTCTTTTCCCCTCTATCGTTCCCCTCCTTCACCTTCAAATTCCATTAAAATGGGCTAAAACCCACTTTCCGACCTTATTCTAAGGCCTAGCCCCTTCCCCTTAACAACTTCCCCACATGTGCCCAGGCGCCAGGACCAAGTGCTTAAGTCCCCGACGCTTATCGCAATCGGAAGCCGATCGGGTGCGTATTTCCTTTGTAAACAGCAAAAAGCCCCGATGCGATCGTTTATAACGTTAAGTCCTCCGCTTCGTTCTACACCGTTGATCTGTTTCGATCGAACGGCGGAGCACCAATCGCAAGGCCCGGCTCAATCGCAATCACAACATGCATCGTGCCCCCCCCCCCCGATTAATCACAACCCTGTCTTCCGATTCCCCGATTGTGATCCTCCGATCTCATCCTGGCCGTTGATTGTCCCGCCGATCTAATGGCCAGCGCTTAATCGCACTTGCCCCTTCGATTGTTTTCCCCACCGTTGACCTCCCCGCCAGATCGGACGGCCAACGCTCAATCGCTTTTCCCCTTCCGATCACAATCACAAGTCTTCTCTGTGCCGCTCCGATTGCGATGCTCCAATTTCATCCTGGCCGTCCATCCTCCCGCGATCCAACGGCTATCGCACAATCGCATGCTTTTCCCTCTGCCCTTCCGATTTCATCTCCGCCGTCCATTTTCCCGCGATCCGACGGTGATCGCTCAATCGCAACTCCCCCTTGATCGCCGATCGCAAGTTCTTCTCTCTGTCTTCCGATTTCATCTCCACCGTCCATTTTCCCGCGATCCGACGGTCATCGCTCAATCGCAACTCCCCCCCGATCGCCGATCGCAAGCTCTTCTCTCTGTCTTTCGATTTCATCTCCGCCGTCCATCCTCCCGCAGATCCGACGGCCATCGCAACTCCCGATCCCCCGATCGCACCTGCCCCTCCGATTACATCTGAGCCGTTGATCTGGCCTTCAGATCTAACGGTCATCGCTCAATCGCATTGCCCCGCTCGATCGCAATCGCAACCCTCCCCCGCTGTCTCCCGATTGCATCCTGACCGTCTGTTCCTCCCGCAGATCAACGGCCTGGCGCTAATCGCATCCCCTTTCCTCCATCTCCCGATTCAATCCTGTCCGTCCGTTTCCCCGCTGATCCAAGGGCTCAGTGCTGATCACATCCTCTCCCATCGTCCTTCTCTATTTTCCCTCCGATCGCATCCCCGCCGTTGATTTAGATCCGAGATCGACGGTTGTCGCCCAATCGCATCCCCCCTCTCCAATCGCAATCAGAACTTTCGTGTTGTGCATTGCGATTGTTCCCCGCTCCGACCTCCGATTGTGATTGTGCGATTAAATCCCCGCCGTCCGTTTCCCGTGCAGATCCGATGGTTCTGGTTTATTCGCCCTCCACTGCTCCGCCACTTCTCCCGCCTCCACAGCATTTCTTCCGCTGCCATTCCGCCTCCATTCCTCCGCCGCTGCAGCGTTTCTCCGCCACCACCACCCGGTTTTACAGTCTCTTTCCACTGTGCGGAATAGCACAGAGAGGTATTTCCGGCATCACCAGCAAGTCGGCAGAAGAGATTCAAAAGGGATTAATGCGCAATATTGATATAATTAACGTCTAATCCCGTGATCAAAGGATTAAGGCACTGTTTGAAGATTAAGAGCGCACCAGCAATGCCATAACTGCACCACCTAACAGCATGACATTTTCCTCCAGAGGTACACCTTCCCACAGCGTCCTCCATGCCTTCTCGAGCCCTGAGACAATTAAATACACTGACTGAAGCTCGTTTCAGAAAGTCAGGCAGCCGTTATGAGGTATGGAGAGCCTTGCAGACTTGTCACCCAGTTCATTTATTTAGAAGGCTAGCACAGAGCTCCAAGCACCAGAAAGGACTTCAAAGAAACATCCGAGGTCGATTTCGGCCTGACAGAGATCTCCAAAACAATCTACAGAGTACACACATCGCTGCATTTTGCCATTAAGCGGTATGGGCGTGAACACTTCCGCCGATTCTGTCTTAATGAGATCAATTCAATGTTCATCTACCTCTATTTTCTCTCCTCTCCTATAAAAGATCCCCGAGAACATAATGTAAAGGTTGTTGTTGCCTTGCTGGGCATCTGCTGTTAGAGGGATTCATTCGGCTGTTAGAACAGTCTTGGGAGGGAGTAGCAGAGTAGTTGTATGTAATAGGCTGGGAGGAGAAAGTCTGGATTGTAACAACCATTTAGCTTATTGTACATGACTGGTTTTGCATCAATTAATCAAAGCACATTTCACAGGATCCTGGTCTATTACTATTGGTGATGTGTTTCTCACTCTGTTTATTACATTTTCACATTGTTTCATGTTCTTCTGGGCTTGCATCAGAATAATGGTATAGGATTCACCCTTGTTAGGTGCCCTATGTTGTCTGCTCTCCCTACCTTTATGTTTTCTGCCCTATGTGCTGTCTAAGAGTGGGTTCACGGGTTTAACCAGTGCAGCGGATGTTATTGCCTGCTGGCTGATGTATGAACTTGGGGGTTTGCTTCTTAGATGTTTCTTTGTAATCTTATCTCTGTTTTTCCCTTGGAGTTGCTAAAGCAGATCTGGAGTTAAATGACCTCTGGTCTGATCTATAAGCTGCCCCTTTGTCTCTTTGAGAGCTGCCTTTGAGTATGTCCAAGCAGGTCTGGAGTTAAATGACCTCTGACCTGATCTATAGACAGAAAATTGGTTGTCTCTCCTTCTTCCACTTTCCTCCTTAATGTTCCATCCCACCATCTGCCTAAAAGATCCTTTAGTGTAGATGACTTGCCCTTTGAAAGCCTTGGCTAGTGGATGCAAGTAATTTCCTTTTATGACTCCATAGCCCAATGGATGGCACTATCTTGGCCCATCCCCTTTGCTGAAACAGCCTGCTGTTTTGTTCCTTTCTTTCCATTGCTTTCCCAGCCCATGATCTCCTAACCAACCCAGCAACCCTCCAACCAAATTATTTAAACCCCCCTTTGTGCTTCATAACTAGCCTAACATCTCATTTGAGCTTCAAAGACATATCATTCTTTGCTCTATTGGAGAGATCCCTCTCCGGGTCCAGGAGGGCTAGATCCTAGGGCCCCAAAGTGGTTCTGATGTTGTCTCATCTTTTGGTCTTGCCAATCTGGCCAAAACATGGGAACCCCAGCAAGCCTCGTATTTGAGCATCACCCAGGATTTACATAGCGCCAGCCTAGATTTGCGCAACGCCTTGTAATTTTGAACAGGGGAAGAGTGTATTAGTGCAACACTAACCTGTATTTGGGCACGGCCAGTGATTTGCGCAGCGTTAGTAGCCTTCGACCAAAAATACTCTATTCTTCTTCTGCAAGTCCTCTCTTCTTTTTGTGATAGAAAAAATGAGATGGGGAAAGACTGATAAGGCATTTTATACCCTTTGGAAAATAAATTAAAACTTAAAAACCCACTTTACTATGTTTTCCTTTGGTCACTTTATAAATTTCATTGATATCTCTTGACTCTTTTTTGCAGGTGATGTTGAACTTTGCCAAAGTGATTTTTCTTTGGTGAGGGTGTGGTGAAGGATGAAAAAGGTCCCTTTTTCATCTTAGAAGGTTTGGGCACTGTGAAAACTATCCTTTCTTGCACTGATAAACTGAAACAATTTTTCTTACCCTTTTTGGCATTTCTTGAGTGTAAATGACTTGAAACCTCTGTTTTCACCTTCTTACTGATTGTGACAGTGACATGTTTATTTTGAAAATTTTTAGCAAATTATACCATGTTATATGTTCCCTTAGTTACTTCTGATTTTTGCAGGTGCCTATAGTACATTTGCCTTTGATCCCTTTGTCACTGTTTGGATTTTTACAACCTTTAGTCACCCAACAAGGATTTCAGGGTCAACATGATTTTCCATTTTGACACTTTACCTCATGCTTTCTTTATCTTGACCATTTTGAAGACTTTTGACTACTCTTGAAAGCTTAGGTTCCCTCACATTGATACTCTTTACAATTTCTCCCTTTGGTGCAGTGAAGCAGTGTTGCTTTGACAAACCCTAAAAGCCATCTTGAATAGCCTTTAAAGGATTTTTGCTATCATGATGGAGGTCCATCATCTTTATTTCACCTGTCTTGCATACTTACCCAAAATTTTAGGTTTTAGGCCTATTAGAGAAGAATAAGTAGTGTTGTCTTCTAATTTCTCTATAGACCTTTCAAGTTCATTCATTTTTGTCAGTTCACCTCACCTTTTTCCCTTTTCATTTATAATTTCTAAAAATATTCGATGTGTGCTTCATTGTGTTGTTGTGCCTTCTATCCTTATGGCCTTTGTACTAGTTCTTTGCTTGGCAATACTGTTTTTTGCCAATCAGTCCCAAAACCCTGCTTCTTTTTGTACATAGGCCTGATGCCTTTCTTTTGTTGTGGCTGTCCTTAGGGATGATTTTCCCTCTTACCTTACCTCTTTTTCTGATGATAGCCATCTCATTCATTCTTGCAAAAATGTCTGAGATGGGCAATTGTCTTTGGCAGAAGTTGTGCTTTAACCAAGGAGGCCTTCCTTGAAGGATTTTTTGATCCATTTGGACAATCATATGTTTTCCTCCTTATTATTTGATTGCAACCTCTTGGAACATGAAAAACAAATATTTTAGAATACCAAATCAAACCAATGACCTATGAAACCCTAGGTGACCGAGTGGGAGGCTCTTTGGAATTGGCCTTTGACTGAAAACTTGGTTTTGGGTCTTCAAGTATAAAAAACAGAGTTTTTGATATTTTGATGTATTGAAGATCCAAAATCCAATGTACTTGATTTATCTAAAGATCCTACAAAGATAGTTTTGAGACCATCAATGGTTGATGTATCCAGGAAACATAAGAGTGAGTAGGTTGGTTAATGATCCTAGGTGTCAGGTGGAGGAAAGTAAGAAATCAAAAAACAGAGTGCTAAGGTCAAAGGTGACAAAACATACACAAAATGAGTGACATGAGCCCATGATGGGTCTTTTGGGATTGGTGAGTTGAGTATGACATGATGGGATAATGAAATAGTGAAACATTTATCCTAAGGATAATGAAGGCAGTGAGATTTCTAGAACTCAAAATATTCATGAATTTTATTTTAGAAATATAGGATAAACATTTAGTCATCTACAAAGGCAAAAATTACTGATGACTAATAATGGCTCCACTTAGTGAGGGAAACTCCTTTTCAGGAGGTGTCCAGAACTTCAGATCTCTGTTTTTATGGAGACCAGTGCCTCATCCATTGGGAAGATTTTTACTTTTTTCATTTGCTGATGCTTATTTGAAGTTGTGATCTCAATAGTATGAAAGACATGATTATCTCAACTTCATATTTACCTACCCAAATTATTTGCCTAATGTTTTTTCTTCCTTCGGTGCACTTGAACTATAAAACCCTTGACATTCTTTTTTTCTTGAAAGCAAAAAAAACTATATACTTCTATCTTATTTCTTCCAAGAGTTCAAATTATGCTAATGAACTCTTTTTATTCCCTACCTGGAGTAACTGACTGTCAAGATTAGGCTGTATGACAGACTTCATTCTCTAAGCTATAAACATGAAATTGAAAGCAGTGTTTAAATCAGGATTAGGCAATCTGACTTACCATGAGTTGTGGCATAAGAACAAGCCGCACACAAATATTATTTTTATACAAACAAAACTAGAAACACAAGGGGCTATGATTTATCATTTGGTAAACATCCCCATATTTCTCTTTGGTTCAGTTTTAAGCATGTGGAACCAATATCTTTCACTCCTAATCTATCCTTTTTGACAGGTGAAGTTTGAATGATTTGACAAGCTCTCTTTCACTAACTTATCATCAATAAAATGAAAACATGTTTCAGCCATGATTAGGCTAGATGATTGAAACAAGACCTTCTTTTTGAACCAGTAGTGGAATTTAAGCTTGCTCACTTTCAGTAGTACTATTTTTTGGGTATGGGGCTGTACCTCTTTTCAAGCCTGCCCTCTTTTTCATTTTTTCTATGTTTTTGTGTTTTTGTGACTTTTCTCATGCAATGTTTTATGTACAATGAATGAAAATTTTTTAAACTAAGGGTTTTTACAACAATGGTACTTGAGCATCCTGTCCTCAAAAGGATCTTGTAAAATTCTTTGTCCATTCAACTCTTGTAAAAAAAAAGCACAGTTACCTCATTTGAAAACATGATATAAGGATTTTTACAAAAAATTTCAAATAATTCATGCTCTCCTTGGTATTTCCTCTTTGAGTATTGCTTCCCAAATTTGTTTCTGTCAAAGATCATCCTTAGGTAGAAAATGTATTCTTTATTAGCTTCAAAACAGATGATGATGTCATCAATGTATATCATAGTGAAGAAGTTAAAAATAGGGGCCATGGCTCTTTGGAAGGTGTCTTCAACACTTCTTAGCCCAGGAAGCATTTGGTCAAACATGTAGTTGTTCCAAGGAACTTTGAAAATGTCTTCATGCTGATTGATCTGAAATGGTATCATCTGATGGTAACCTGAAACACTATCATGTAATGACATTTTGTTAGAAACTCCTACCCTTGGCATAGGATGATTTATCTTGGGAAAAGGGTATTTGTACTTCATGGAGGTTTTGTCTAGGTACCTAAAGTCTATACATAGCTTGCATCCTTTGGCTTTCTTTGTTAGTGATACAATTTGCCCAAGGGTTTCACGTTCTTTCTTGGAAGTAGGCCTATTTTGAATAATGTTTATGTCACAAGGCTTTAAGCTTTCATTGCTATATACAAAAGCATCTTGAAACTTCTTGCATAGCCGTATGTATTTCAGTTTTGTGTGTAATGACAAGGCTCTCGATAACTTAATCATTTTGGGCTTTCCTAGGCTACCTACATTATACTCCTCTATATTAGTTTTATTAGATACTCCCTTAGGGTCCATAGAAACATTTGTGAGAGTCAAAAATTCTTCTGAAGGGACAAAACTCTTTGATGATGAGGTATCTATGTAAGGCAAAAACATAAGACTCTTTTGATCCAGATTCCCAAAGATTACTGTTCTGTGAGGGTATTTCAGTATTTCTGGATTTGCAAAAGGGAAAAGTTGTGTTTTTGAGGTTTGTCCTTCATTTTAACAACCTAATTCATATACTAAACTAATTTTTGGTTTTGAAATTTCATTTTTAGTTTGCAAAAAATCAAGTTTAGTTTTATCCTCATGTGGTTTTTCAGGGCTGTTATAGTTTTGATTGTTGAGTTCCTCATGCAGAGACTGGTTTGACTATTGTAGGGTGTCTAGATCTGTCTCAAATTTACTTATCTACTCATTAATGTCCTCTTCATTACATAATATGAAAGAATCAAGATCTGAATGAATAGAATAAAGAGGAGTGTTGTTAGGCATTTCCTGACTGCTAACCATGTATTTCTTGTGTGACTCCCAGTATAACCTCTTGGTTTGGTTGAAAACGGGGATGGTAGCATATGACATGTCAAGTTGGAGGTTCTCCTGAAGCTTGGCTCCCCAATATTTGGATAAAATCATGCCATACTTAGGGGAATATATGCCACTACTATGTCCTTGACAAGACCTTTAGCAGGTATTTGTGCTAGATTGACACAAAGATCCTTGATTAGGCCCAAACACTTGACTCTACTCGAATCGAATGAGTACAAGTATTTGTAATGTTTAGTAATTTCTAAGCCTAATCTCTCCATCACAACTTTGGGCATGAGGTTGTGAGATGCACCGGAGTCCGGCATGGAATTATGCAAGATTTTGTCATGTATATTTAAACTAACATAGAAAGGGGGAATGGATCCTTCTTGGTGTTTACCTTCCACTTCAAGTCCAAAAAAAAGCTCGAGTTTGTCATCAGTTAAGTGCAAGGTGTCAATATCATTTTCCACGTTCAAGACTTTCAGAACTCGGGACCTATACAATTGTTGAGTAACTAGTTCAATGAGAGGCATGGTTATCTTGATTTTGGAAATCTCTCCCTCAAAGCTAAAAGGTATTTGTGTTTTGGATATATTTACATCAGCTTTATCAGCCATGAACCTTTCTACTTTTTAAATTTGTTGATTCTGATTTGGAGCTTTAGACAAAGTAGTTTTCTTAGGGCCACTAGTGGAGGTACTAGGGCAACTTGGGTCATTGTTTTGCTGGCTAATTTTTCCTTTGTTTGGATCAACTTTCTTAGCCATAGTGTTGACAGTCTTTGCTGTTTTCTTAGGAGTGTTTTCAGGTGCTTTCCTAACAATAGTGTCTATTTGGCTTTTCTTGGGGGGATCTTGGTTCTTTTTTCTCCTAAGGTCATATTGCCTATGGACTTCCATTATGGAATTTTCAAATCCCATGCGGTAGTCTTCAGAATCCTCATGGTTTATGTCAGTTTAATATGAGGAAAAGAAACCGTGTTCTTTTTCAGTGAGAAAACATCACCTTCATTATCAGAACCTATTAAGTTTGCATGGCTTTCTTCAAGTTCTATAATTTCTCCTTCTTCTTCATTTACACATTTTTGCTGAAAGGGAGGTTTGATTTGTTGGTCATTTTTCCTTTGTTTGATTTGAGGAATGTCTCTTCTAAAGTTTTGAGCTCTATTTCTATTTTAGGGATTGGCTTGGTTTTCCCTAGGAGGTGTCCTTTCATTCAAGTTTATCCTTTCTACCATTCTCTCCATTGTTCTCATTAGGCTGTCCATTTTGGTATTGGATGAGGAGGTTCAGGAAATGGTTTCATCTTTGTAGGTCACTCTCTTTTCTGACCTCATCCTAGCTCTTTTTTCAATCAAGTTGACCTCTATACTAGTAGCTGCCCTTTTCATTTCTTCTAAAGTCTCGAGGTCTCTCTCTCTCTCAATTGGAATGTCATGTCTGGATCAAAGCCTTCAGGAAATTTCACTTGTGCTAGGCCTTGTGGGGGTTTCATGTGAGGCAGGAGGGCATTGTAGACACTGATTAACCTAGTGCAATAATCTTGTACACTTTCCCCTACATTCCTCTTAAGATTGTTATATTCAGAAAGGATTTGGAAGGGATTTTTCTTGATTTCCCACTTGTTTATGAAAGTTTGGTAGAGGGAAGGGAGATCATGTATTGTGTTAGGAGTTAATGCTTTGAACCAGTTTTTGGCCTCTCCTCCTAAGCTTTGTGCAAAGATCCTAATTTTAATGGTTCCTTCTTCTATTTCCATGTAATCAAAGGCATCATTTATCCTATCTTCATGTGTTGGGCAGTGGTGGATTCAGCGCCTGTGAAATGAGGGATCTTGGATTGGTAGTCCTTTGGAAAAGGAACTAGAGGTTGAGGTAAAGCCAAGGGGGCATACCAGGTTTCCATGATGGGAGCTAATGAAGGATTTACAAGAGGAGGGTTTGTGAAAGGAGATGTATGATGAAGTGGAGTGGTTTGCACAGTGTTGGTATGGATGTGTGTGGTGCAAGTACTTGGACCAACAAACTGATTCAAAGCAGGTTTGTTATGGAAAGAGCTGAAGTGATGGAGAAGCTGAAATTCAGGTGGTGTGGAAGGAGAGGCTTCTCTACTAGAATTCTGCGGCAAATCTATGGGCTCAAGTTTACTTTGGTCAATATCGGTTTTTGACTTGGTTCTGAAAAGGTTCTTTGTATGGTGCAAGTCAAACTGGGGATCTTGCAAAGCTGTAAGATGTTCAGGTACAGAGCTTGCTATATGAATGGTCCTAATAGTAGTTAAGTTTCCAAATCTATAAGTTTGCCACAAAATCTTTTCTGGGTCATCAACTATGTTGGGAAGGTTTGGGTCTGGATGAGATCTGATACTGATCCTATGTGAAGCCAGATTTCAAACTCAAAATGTAGAGAGGCTAAAATTTTAGGACTGTTTTTTGAAGGCTAACCTCTCTTAGGTGCTTGGTAAACTCACACAGTATGGAAATAAGCTTCTAAACTTCCCAGGGCTGGTTTGATACAATCCCAGGGTGTCTAATGAGAACTAGTGAAGTAATAGGACTACTAGAGGCTAGTGGAGTTGCCAGGTGGATATTTTTTGTTGTTTTAAGGATGTATGTTTATGGTCCACCACCAATAACTAACAAAAAACCAACCTAGGGGTGTTTTTGGGCTTTTCTGAGTTCTTTCCTGTAGCTCTAGGGTTTGTAAGAGTGTCCTACAACGGAGTCATCATTTTGCTAGGATGGTGAAACTACCAGATTCTACTCTTTGGCTGACAGTTTGAGTTCTATATGATTTGATAAGGGTTTCTTAAGTCCTAAGGAACAATTAGATTGTCACTGACTCAAATTTCCGATCATGATCACCATTGTGTTAGTGATAGCAATGAGGTGGTTACAAATCACATGATACTGTTTGACAAGGGCTTCTGAATTCTCAAAGGATGTATAAGCTTGTTACTTACTCAGAAGGTCCCACCGTGATCACCGAAATGTTAGGGTTGCGATGAGGTGGTAGATTCACTGGATTTTCATAGTCTAACTGAAGGTCTAATGATTCATAAGAGGTATTTAGGCAACTATGTACTCAGAAGGTCCCACCGTGATTGCTGTTGGTATTATTTTATTGCTATATTTTTCTCCTAAAAATCCATCATTTATCCACCATTTTCTTCCATAAATCCCTTATAGTGTATTGAAATTGATTAATGTGGCATTATAATTGTTATTTTACATTAAATTTAATTTATGAAATTTTTGTGTTAAAAATTGAAAATTTTCAAGAAAATTACAGGATGTGATAACTTCCTATAAATGGTTTATGTTCTGACATGTGGCATAGCAGGTAGATCAAAATGAAAGACAAGGACGTGATCTAGGATGTACACACATGATGAAAAATCTATCCAGCATTAGATTTAAAGCTCCTGAATAACTGGTCAACACTGGTCAAACCCAGCCAATCTAGCAGAAAAATCTGAAGTCATAATGAATGAGCTTGATATTTTTCCTATGATTAGGAAATCCAAAATAATTCGATCTGTTTTGGAGATCGGTTAGGATTAGGAGGAACGAAAATAGCCTCTTTTGATTGTAATTTTGATAAATAAGAGAATGGAAGCATGTAATGGACTAATAATGCTAGTAATAACATTGAATGTAAGAGAAGTCTTGAGACTATATACGTGCTTCAGAACTCTGTTTTTAATGTAATTCGTTTCCAGATCTTAATCAGAGACAGAATTTCATCATTTATGGTGTTTTTGAGTTAGCGTTCTCATCATTTGAAGTTTTCCAAGTGTGCCTTCAAAGCGTGGAAGGGCCCCCATGTGAAGTTGGTACACTTTCTTTACATTTCTATTAGATTTAGTATTCAGATCTGATTAGCATTTTATTTCATTTTCATGCTTTTGAGTTTATAGATTTTGATTAGAAGTGCTTGTGATTCTCTTCATCATTTTTATTTCATGATTCATAGTAATAATTTGAGAATTCAATTGCAAAAATTAACAAACAGTCCTTGTAAGAGGTTTAATTGAGTATTGAATCTCAAATCATTTCTGTGATCTCTGTTTTAATGAATTCGATTTTTGGTATGCTTTAGTGTGTTACTTTGAAAGAGCTTTTTGTGAACTATAACCTTGTAAGAGGATCGAAAAATCAGACTAGTAGCACTCTGTTTTTAGAATAGTAGATCAGATTTAGTTATATAAGTGTTTAAAGTGAGAAAGGAACCACATTCCAATCTCTTGTAAAAGAGTGTTGGAGCCTATCACAATAAACATTTACCTAGGCAAATAGAACAAATACTTTTAGGTCTATAAACATTAGACACGCGCCTCTAGATTACCTACCTTGGTTGACAATAAATTGAGCCTAATCTAGAACCTTAGATTGGTCTATAAAATCGCCATAATGTTAGGGTCCCATGATTTAGAAGATTGATAGACCAAACACATAGGGTAACATGAAAACAGTATTTGGAGTCCTAGGACCTAGCCTTCCTGGACTCGGAGAGGGCTCTCTCTATTGTATGTAAAGGATGTGGACTTTTTTCTTTTAGGGTTTGATTTTAGTGATCCGGTTTTTATGCAGGAACGCAACAGAATACAGATATAACCATAGATACAGAGATGCAGCGGAAATAATGCTTCAATTTATTAATAAAATGATGACTGCAATAAGCTTACAAACATAATGGAAATAAGCTAGGGCGCTGGCAGCGTATCTCTGAGAAGAGATGTAGCGTACGCATGCCTCTAAACTGTGTTACATTGAGGCTCGCAGGCCTATTACAGACATAATGGAAATAGATGAGCTAGGGTACTGGCAGCGTATCCCTGAGAAGAGATGTGGTGGCTACCAGCCCCTGAACTGTGTTACAAAACAACTGACTGAAACATGCTTATAGAAATAATGGAAATGGACGAGCTAGGGCACTGGTCGCGCTTATCTCTGAGAAGAGATGTATCGGCTCCCAGCCCCCTGAACTGTATTACAATGAGGCTCGAGGGCCTATTTATTGTTGAGAAACAATGTAGAATCCGAAACGTCCAAAACCCTTACTGCAGGAGATGAAGCGCCAAAACTGTGGGTGCCCGTTTGGGTAAATTCGTGGTTCAACTTCCTGGGGGCGTAACTTTGGCATCCGATCTCCGTTTGACGCACTCAATAGCTCGTTAGAAAGATCTATCCGAGGAGTACAATTTTGGAACGGGCAACATCGGTCCATGGACCCATATTGCCCTCCGTTTTCCCAAAAAACGTCGTTTAGGGCCTCAAAACGGCTCCGGAAGTTTAAGACCCGAAAAACTGCTAAAAATAGTAAGTTGTGCCGAAACTTACAAACTAAAATAACTGATGGTGGGGGTTCAAATGGACTTGATGGGTGGCCACCAATATCCACCTGGATTATTAATGCCCCAAAACGGCTCCGGGTGTGCAGGACCCGAAAACTTGCTATAAATAGTAAGCTGTGCTGAAGCTGGAAAACTGAAAGAATTGATGCTGCGGGTCCAAATGGAATAGGTGGGAGGCCATCGATATCCACCTGGATCATTTAGGCTAGTTGTTAAGTGTAGGGTTTGTTGTTTGTTTTGGTTGGGTAATATGAAATAGGCAAAATAGGTGGAGTGAGAGATCATCAAATCATTGGGCTATGGAGTCTATGAAAGTCATGGATATCTCAAAAAAGAGTCAGAGTGCATTACAAGGAAAATCTGGTGTGGTCAACGGATCCTTAAGTTTATGGGTGAAGTGGAATGGAAATTAAGTTGGGGAAACAAGGTAGGGAAAAGTGCAGTTAAGAATCCTTTGTCAAATACCCATAAACAAGAAGGTCTCAAATACTGATAAGAAAAAGATAATAATCATGAGATAGGGCAAACCATTAACTCAATGAAAATACATAAACAAATAGACATTCAAGACAAACATTCCAATGAAATATAGAAGGTGAGAAACTCATTTAAATTCTAGTGATTTCACCTTCAAGCTTTAGAAAACATTTAAGATAACAAAATCACTTTAATCAATCAAAGAGGGAACTCCTAAACATTGTTGAACAAGCTATAAATAACTTTGAGGAAAACTGATGATCTGAAAATGACCTGAGTTACTTAGCTCTATTTTAGAGATTGACTGTAGGGGAATTTACTGGATATGTCACCCTTAAAGAAAGGGTGAGATCCAGAGTCTACCTGGCCCTCTATAGACTCTGTCTATAGAACTTTATAGAGATTAACACTCATGTTCTTAAAATGTAGAAATTGCCCAACAATCTTTACTAGTCCTTGTACAAAATGTGAATGGCAGTATTACCAAACAATTATTATATTCATTAACTGTTTAGACATGAAATAATCTATGTATGTTTAGATTTAATACTTTCACATCAATCACATAAGCAATACCATAAGACAAGAAGTTTGTGATGGAGTTTGTCCCTCCTGGACTACGTCTCTGGGTTCGCCTCAAAAATGTGCATCCATTGTATTCTTTAAGACAAGAGAAATATGCTACAATGAATCATCAGTTACACTACTGAGGTTGCAAATCTGGACCATCCCTTGAAAAGGCTAACTGATACAAACTCTTTTCTTTCAAAAAATAAGAAAATACATGGATGATTTGCACATTAAAACAAACTGAGGAACTTAAGCTTTATGGACCTTTGACTAGATGGTGGTTGAAAGAGTTTTAGAAAGTCGAAGTTGATCTCGTCAATTGTCAACGTACTTCGATACCGACTTTATGAAAGTAGGATGGCCTTTGCTCCTTCAATAAACCTTCAACAAGAAAACTCTCCACCAATTATATCTTCTGCCTTTTTAAGAGTGCCTACTTCTTCTTGAAGTAGGGAAAACTCTCCTCAACACTCCTCTCTTGAGGTATCTCATTTTACTCTCTCCTTTAAAAAGAAACATACTTTCCTTTTTTATAAGGGGAGTTCATAATTTCATGGCTTCATAAAGCTACCTCGAATCTCTGTATGCTGTAATTAGCAATTTGTTTGAGATAATTTGGTGATGAAGTCTTTGAATAAAACTTCATTCATGAACCTATGGATAAGTTACATTACCATAGCGCTGAAATAAATAAAAATACCCATTTTGAAACTTTGGATATAAATAAACCCCGACGGTTATCCAAACCGCACGGAGCAGCACTTGTCCTTCATGTGAATAGGCGGCAGTCATGAATACTAGGGTTTAACCCGATGGTTCTGGTAACCGTTACATCTTTATCCCCAACGGTTCCGGCAAACCTGCATTCACATGGCTTATCTTCCCGACGCGGTTCTAACATCTTGCAGTCGCTGGAACTTTAACACCAGGTTCCACTCCCGATACAGTCTTTTGACACGCGGCTTGAAACCTATTCATATGTTTATCCGATGTGGTTTAGATTTATCACACCATACAACTCTGTCGGTTATGGTAACAGTTTACAAACCCAACAGCTCATAACCCAGATCCGTTGCGGTCTTTATTGCCATGCGGTTTACATAACACTGTGGGTTTGTTTTAATGTTTCGAAACATAACCCGAACCATCTGAACCTTGTTTACAAAGGTTTATGGCAATGTTTAACCGAACCTTTGAATAAAGGTTTTACATCATCTTTCGAACCTTACATTAAGGTTTATGAAAAGGTTTAAATATAGCGCTAGGAATTTTAGACTTTAGACATAGTCTTTTACAACATGGTATAAAACCCAACCTTAAAAAATTTGTGCTATAAGGTTTTGACTTTGATCCATGGGTTTATTAATTGAAAACCCGAACCTTGGCACTTATAAGGTTTTGACCCATCATCCGAACCTTAATAAAAAGGTTTATGGTTTGAATATTGCGCTATGAATGTTTAGACTTAGGTTGCTAGGACTTTGATTGACATTTAGTCCTAGGAATAGACTTTAGGTCTTTACAACAAATTAAGTGTGTTTTCATTTGACACTTAGCGCTAGTCCTGAGGACTTAAACCTAGGACTTTTACCTTAGGATATTTTTTATCCAATAAGGTTTACAAAGCGGACTACAATCATTTTTTACCTTTATAATTAATACTTAGGACAAGTTTTATTACATAATTATTTTGACAAAATTGTTTTTTTTGTCGCAGGTTGACTTGAAGATGTCTTGATTGGCGCTTTTGAAACATATTTGCTATTGTCGAAACTGAAGTTGATGTCGATCGATGTCGACCATTTGAACTCACAAATTTGATGACCATCTTGATCAATGCTTGAATTATTACATAATCGATAATTACCAAATTCCAAATAACCATCTTGGTCATTTGGGTAATTTCGATAGAATTTTAATAATTCTAAAATTGGATCAACTGATAGGCATGGAAAAAGGGAAAGATTAAAACAAGACCTCCTTGGCTTAACCTAACAAATAATACTTCAAAGAGAGATTTCAAAAGCAGAGATTACATAGCATCAAATATGCAGGGCTTGTCATAAAACATATTTGGAAATTAGCATATTAATTAATTGATGAAATAAAAAAGCTTAAGGAGGCCTAAGGAGCAGCTAAGAATTCCTTAAACACACCCAGAAGAGGAAAACATCAAGGCAATAGAAGGTAGGAAGGACTAAGGTGCTTCAAACAAAATTTCTTAGCCTATATTTTTATGTTCTACTGCATATAGAAGGATGAAACATAGTGATAAACAAGAAAACATGAACAAATTAGAGACACATCACCATTAACCAAGCTTAGGGATCCTACAAGCAAGCTTCATCATCATCAATCAAAGAAAATCATCCACAAGCTCCATAACACCAAATTGTTCTTCAACCTCAAAAAACCATGTATTGCTCTCAAAGCTCATAAATTTCCAACATTTACAATGAAGCCCTAATGCTCTATTTAACTCAGCAAAGGAGGAAAAAAACCCTAGATAGGGTTGGAAAATGTCAAAATCACTCATAAATGTCATAAATGCCCAAGAGACCATGCAAGGCCTAAGGCACAAAATATCCCATGAAATAAATGCCAAAATAACTTCCAACACCTAATTCTAGAGTGATTTGCTTTAAAAAACACTAAATATGATTTTACAATAAATAAGTGTGTTTTGTTGACTTTTGGCCAAAAACACACTAAACAGTCCATTTGTGCAGCGCCACCTTAGGCAGAAAATAGGCACTTTTGCAACCAAGTTTTGGACCCCTTCCTGATGTCGGATTTGGCTCCGTGATGGCTCGTTGGAAAGCCTAATGAGTCTAATTTCCAGAAATACTTTTGGTTTCTTAATATAGCTCCTGTAGCCTATTGAAAATGACAAAACCACAACACTGCCATTAGCATAGTGCCAGGTCTGAAATAGAGGTAGAATGGTGAAAGTTTAGGCGTTTTTTGACCTTTTGAGGAGTCAAAACTGCTCCAAATCCTCTAAAAGATTCTGAGAAAAGTGTAATATCCATGGGAAGTCCTAAAATGCTGAGTTTTCCCTTAGAGGATGCTCCAGGAATTAGCGTAGCGCCAGTAGCACTGCGCTAATAGGCCTTCAAAATCACAAAAAAAAAAGGTTGCCCAAATTTAGCCAAAATTGGGGTTTGGGAGACCTATTGAGAAGCTAAAGCCAGAACTCCAAGTTTTTCATGACCCTTTGCCTCTTTTATGGTTTTGATTTTAATGAGGTCCTTCTTCAGTTTGGCACAAGTAAGTTTTTTTCTCATTGCGTAGTACTTGGTCATATTTTTCTGGAGAGCAAGGCCCCTCTTTATCTTCTTGAAGTACTTGTGCTCATCTTTGTAATACTGAATGATACCTTGTGCCATCTCAAAATCCCTCTCCCATTCCATAATTTGTGCATCTTTTCTTTGGATCAGTAGTTTAGTGGCCACTTCCTCATCTTCATTATCACTATCTAGGTCAATGAATTGGGGCTTTTGAGTATTTTTCTTGCTCCCCTTACATTTCTTACCCTTGTCCATCTTTTCTTTTCCCTTGTCAAGCCTTTGAGCTGATGCAAGTGGCAAGGTCCCTTGCCTTTTGGAGGAAGCAAACACTTGCCTTGGCCCTCTTTGGTATGTGCATGCAAGAGGTGTGATGGTGATTCTATTAGTCTCTTTTCCATGGATGTGATCATCACTTAGACTATGAGCCTCTTCCCCTATTTTGCTGTCATCATGACTAGGGTTATCTACTTTGTTTTCTGCATTGGCACTATTTTCATTGTCACTGAAGGGCTGATTGTTGTCACGACAGTCATGACTGTTGGGTGTGGAGCCTGATTATCTTGTTTACTTTGTATCACAGCATTGGACCCCTATACCTTCAAAGGGGCGGCAATGCCGCCCGTAATTAATCGCTGCCGTGGGGGGTCCAGGGGGGGCGGCGCCCCTGAAGCTAAAAACAGATGTAAAATTGCCTTGTAAAAGTATAGTAATTTCTAGTCAATATGGGCCGTTCATTAGGAAAATGATCTGATGGTAGAAGTTATGTTTAGATTAGGGTTTTTTCCCTAGAAGGCAACCCCTCGCTTTTATGAGGGCATTGTATTGTGGTTGTGCATTGTGTGTGTATTCTCGGAGCGAGAAACAGAGAGGGAGACTGTGAGAGAGAATAGAGGATATTATAGCGGATCTGCTGTAAGTTTTGTCTCTTCATTTTTGCTGGATAAAAGAAAGGAAGGACTGGCTGTTCGGGGTGGACGTAGCCCAAACTGGGTGAATCACGTATATCTGTCTCTCTCTAGTTTTATGTGTTTTGTGTGCTTGTATTTTCCGCATATTTTATGTGTTGCATTGCTCCATAATATATAATTTTCTAACAACTGGTATCAGAGCCGAAGGTATATTTGGCTAATAAACTCGCAGGAAAGAAGGGTTCCTGGTTCGAGTGGGAGCAATGGCGGACGATGGTAAGTTTAGGGTCGAGAAATTTAACGGCCAAAACTTCCTGCTGTGGAAGATGCAGATGGAAGATTATCTGTATCAGAAAGATCTATACCTACCATTGAGCGGAAAAACAAAGAAGCTGGTGGCCATGACAGACACAGAATGGAACATTCTCGATAGAAAGGCACTCGGAACAGTACGGTTGTGCCTTGCGGCGTCCGTCGCCTTCAATATTTCGAAGGAAACAACAACAGAGGGTTTGATGCAGACGTTGGTGAAACTATATGAAAAACCCTCGACCTCAAACAAGGTATTTCTTATGAAACGACTATTTAATATGAAGATGTCAGAAGGTGGATCTGTTGTAGACCATTTAAATGAATTTAATATAGTTACTAGTCAGTTAAGTTTTGTAGGGATAAAATTTGATGATGAAGTTAGAGCTCTGTTATTCTTGTGCTCATTACCAGAAAGCTGGAATGGTTTAGTTATGGCCATTAGTAACTCTGTCTCTGGATCTAGTACTTTAAAGTTTGATGATAATGTTGGTGCTATCCTTAGCGAGGAAATGCGACGGAAAAGCTCTGGTGAGACATCGGGTAATGCTTTGAGTGCAGAGTCTAGGGGAAGAAGAATGGAAAGAGGAAAGAGCTCGGGATATCGCAATAAATCAAGGAAAGGAAGATCCAAGTCCATATCAGGAATAGTGTGCTGGAATTACGGAAAGAAAGAACACCTAAAGAAAGATTGTAGATCTCGGAAGGGAAAAGGAGACACACATCAAGAAAACAATCATGAAGCAAATGTGACAGGTGATGTGTTACAAGATGCTTTGATTCTTTCTTTTGAAAATGTTATTGATTCTTGGGTTGTAGATTCAGGGGATTCATTCCATGCCACACCTGATAAGAAATATTTTCATGACTATGTTCAAGGAGATTTTGGACAAGTTCGTTTGGGTGATGATAAACCCTGTAAAATTGTTGGAATGGGTAAAGTTCTTGTAAAACAGCAAAATGAAAACCAATGGCTACTAAAGGAGGTAAGGCATGTTCCAGATCTGAAGAAAAATATGATTTCAATAGGGCAGTTAGGCGGTGAAGGTTGTGTGACAACTTTCACAGATAAAACTTGGAAGGACACCAAAGGAGCGCTAGTAATAGCAAAAGGTGAAAAGGTTGGTACATTGTATTTATGCAATGGTATTTCTAACTCTGTTAATGCTTTAACTTCCAAAGGAGTAGATGCAGCATTATGGCATCATAGGCTCGGACACATGAGTGAGAAAGGGATGAAAATTCTTCACTCAAGAAATTTGCTGCCAGGTTTGAAGAATGTTGATTTGGATTTCTGTGAGAATTGCATTTATGGAAAATAGAAGAGAGTCAGATTTCTCAGAGTTGGGAAAGAAAAGAAGAGCGAAAAATTAGAGCTTGTGCATACAGATGTATGGGGACCTGCTCAAGTATCATCTCTCGGTGGCTCTCGTTATTATGTTACTTTTATTGATGATGCAACTAGAAAAACCTAGATTTATTGTATTCAGAATAAATCTGATGTATTTGATACTTTCAAGAAATGGAAAGCTTTGGTTGAGATTGAGACAGGAAAGAAGTTGAAGTGTCTCAGATCAGACAATGGAGGTGAGTATTGCAACAAAGAGTTTGATAGGTATTGTTTAGAGCATGGAATTCGTAGAGAGAAGACAGTTCCAAGAACACCACAAGAAAATGGTGTGTCAGAAAGGATGAATAGAACAATCATGGAGCGTGCAAGGTGCATGAGATTGCATGCAGGATTGCCTTTACAATTTTGGGCAGATGCTGTAGATACTGTTGTTTATCTAATAAACAGAGGGCCTTCAAGTTCCTTGGATGGTGGTATTCCAGAGGAAGCATGGACATGTAAAAAGGTAAACTACTATTTTTTAAAGCCTTTTGGTTGTGAGGCCTTTGTCCATATTAATAAAGAAAACAGAACAAAGCTTGAGGAAAAATCAAAGAAATGTACCTTTATTGGATATGGTGCTAATGATTTTGGTTATCGCTTATATGATTATGAAAATCACAAAATAATTAGGAGCAGAGACATAATATTCAATGAAAAGGTCTTGTATAAGAATCAGTTGCAGGAAAAGAAACAGGAAAAAAGAAAGCAAGAAATACATGGTTCTTGATGAGATAACTGAAAAAGTAAATGTGCCTGAAAATAATAATAATCAATAGTCACAGCAGCAGCAACCACCACAACAGCAACATGCACCTCAAACACCTTAAATTGTGTTAGAAGATCTACCAGGATAAGTAGACCCCCTGAACGATATTCTCCTTCATTATATTATTTATTGTTGACTGATTCTGGTGAACCTGAATGTTATGAAGAAGCAATGCAGGTTGAAAGCAGGAAGAAGTGGGAGCTAGCCATGGAAGAAGAGATGGAATCCTTAATGCATATCCAGACTTGGGACTTAGTCAGGTTGCCTGCAGGTAAAACAGCATTGCAGAATAAATGGGTTTACAGGCTGAAAGAAGAAGATGGAGGAAAATAGAGGTACAAAGCTAGACTTGTGGTGAAGGGGTTTGAACAGAAGAAAGGTATTGATTTTGATGAAATATTTTCTCTTGTTGTTAAGATGAATTCAATCAGAACTATCTTAAGTCTTGTAGCAACGGAAGATTTACATCTTGAACAGTTAGATGTAAAGACAACATTTCTCCATGGAGATTTGGAGGAAGAGATATACATGCAGCAACCAAAAGGATATGAGGTAAAAGGGAAAGAAAAATTGGTGTGCAGGTTAAAGAAGAGCTTGTATGGCTTAAAACAGGCTCCAAGGTAGTGGTATCTAAAATTTGACAAGTTTATGTACGAACAAGGTTATACTAGATGTCACTCTGATCATTGTGTTTATCTAAACAGGAAAAATGATGGCAGCTATATTATATTGTTATTGTATGTAGATGACATGCTTCTTGCAGGGTCTAACATGCAGGAAATAAATGTGCTCAAAAGAAAATTGGCAAATTCATTTGCAATGAAGGATTTGGGAACTGCAAAACAAATCCTTGGTATGAGGATAACTAGAGACAGGAAAAATCGCAAATTAACACTGTCTCAGAATGAGTACATAGAAAAGGTGTTGAAAAGATTTAATATGCAGAATGCAAAACCAGTTAGTACACCTTTTGCTAGCCATTTCAAACTTGGTAAGGAGATGTGCCCAAAGACCCAAGAAGACATGGATTATATGTCTAAAGTTCCATATGCATCAGCAGTTGGAAGCTTAATGTATGCAATGGTCTGCACAAGGCCTGATATTGCACATGCAGTGGGAGTTGTAAACAGGTACATGAATAATCCAGGAAAAGAACATTGGATGGCAGTAAAATGGATTCTCAGATATTTGAGAGGTACCACAAATCAAGCATTATGCTTTGGTGGTTCAAATATTTCTCTACAGGGATATGTTGATGCAGATATGGCAGGTGACAGAGATAACAGGAGGAGCACTACAGGATATGTATTTACTGTAGGTGGAACAACTGTCAGTTGGGTTTCAAAAATCCAAAGTGTTGTTGCACTTTCAACAACAGAAGCAGAGTATGTTGTTGCTGCAAAGGCTAGTAAAGAAATGATTTGGTTACAAAGGTTTATGGGTGAATTGGGTAAGAAGCATGATATGGGCACGTTATACAGTGATAGCCAAAGTTCCATTCATCTTGCAAAGAACTCATCATTTCATTCTAGGACTAAAGATATACATCTCAAGTACCATTTCATACGGTCAGTATTGGAAGATGGAGAGTTGAAGCTAGAAAAGATACACACTAGCCAGAATCCTGCAGATATGCTAACAAAAGTTGTAACCAGGGAGAAACTGAGAATGTGCTCAGTTTCAATTGGTCTTCAAGGATGATGATGAAGATGAGGAATAGCCAGGTCTAAAGAGGAGTCATTTTCCAGCAAATGAAGCAGCGATGGAGTTGCTACAATCAGTCTCAAAGTGGGAGATTGTTGGGTGTGGAGCCTGATTATCTTGTTTACTTTGTATCACAACATTGGACCCCTATACCTTCAAAGGGGTGGCAACATCGCCCGTAATTAATCGCTGCCGTGGGGGGTCCAGGGGGGGCGGCAGTGCTTTTCGGGGGTAGCGCCCTCGAAGCTAAAAACAGATGTAAAATTGCCTTGTAAAAGTATAGTAATTTCTAGTCAATCCGGTCCGTTCATTAGGCAAATGATCTGACGGTAGAAGTTATGTTTAGATTAAGGTTTTTTGCCCTAGAAGGAAACCCCTCGCTTTTATGAGGGCATTGTATTGCGGTTGTGCATTGTATGTGTATTCTTGGAGCGAGAAACAGAGAGGGAGACTGTGAGAGAGAACAAAGGATATTACAACGGATCTGCTGTAGGTTTTGTCTCTTCATTTTTTCTGGATAATAGAAAGGAAGGACTGGCTGTTCGGGGTGGACGTAGCCCAAACTAGGTGAACCACGTATATCTGTGTCTCTCTGGTTTTATGTGTTTTGTGTGCTTGTATTATCTGCATATTTTATGTGATGCATTGCTCCATAATATATAATTTTCTAACAATGACAAATTTCATGAATGCCATGAATATTCTCCTCTTTTCCGTCTTCTTGATCACCTACCTTTTTGTCACTATATTTTACCTCTTCTTCACTGTGATCTGTTTCATTTGCCTCACTTCCGCCTTCAATCTCTTCCTGATTGTGATTTGTCTCATCTGGCTCTTCTTGAACCTCTATTTCTTTGCTAATTTCCCCTCCTTCAATGCTCATCTCATTTTCAATTTCAACCTCTTCACTTTCTTCAGCATCCTCTTCCATAGTGGTAGTGTTTTGTTCACTATTTCCACTGTCTTGCTCACTATCCTTATTTTCATTCTCACTGTCCCTTTGACTGTAAATCCCCTCATCTTCATCAACATCCTCTTGGTCGACACTCTGTTCATCAACATCATTCTTTTCTTCACTTTGGGCTGACTCACTTGCATCATTACTGTTGTGGTTCCTGTGATTTGGCAGATTTGGAAATACCAAATGAAAAGACAACATCAAACCACTTTGGGATCCTAGGATCTAGCCCTCCTGGATCCAAAGAGGGATCTCTCTATAAATGTAAAGAATGATATATCTTTAAGGTCAATTTATGGTATTAGGCTAGGTATGAAGCACATGGGTTTTTTATTTATTTTTTGGTTAGAGATCACTAAATGAGAAGGTTATGTGAAGTGAAAAAGGAACAAAGTAGTAGGATGTTTCAGCAAGGGAAGATAGGTCAAGAGAAGTGCCAATCGATTGGGCTATGGAGTCATAAAAGGGTTTACTTGCATAACAACTATCCAAGGGTTTCCATAGGGAAAGTCATCTATACCAAAGGATCTCTTGAGATAGATGGTGAGATGGAAAATTAAGAAATGAAGTGAAAGAAAGAAACCAAAGTGCAGCCTAAGATCAGGTAAGGACTTTGAACCACCCTGATTTTGACATACTTTCAAAGGAAACTTTCAGTGAAGACACAAAGGGTAGCTTAAGATCAGGTAAAGACTTTGAACTTAGCCTGCTTTCAGCATACTCTTAAGGGATACAATCCAACAGTCCTCATAAATGCTTTCAGAAAGTAGAAAACATTTAAGATTAAACACAGAGAAAGGCCTAAGATCAGAGAAAGACTTCTAACCTTCTCTGCTTTTGACACCAACTCAAAGGGAAACTTTCAAGACAAACTGTTGGAGAAGAAACTAGAGGATAGGGCTAGCGATAGACTTCCCTAGTTCAACCTTTACTTAGCATGAAATGAAAGTATCTTTCAAGAACAATTTTTCAAGTTGTACTCAGCAAGACATGGGCTTACCAAAATTTCTTGACTGGTTATACTCTATAGAATTATCCTTAAATACATAATCAGAGGAAAACATGAAGATAAATATTAACAGTGAGACTTAGGGTACTTTCAAAAGTATGTCCTAATCTATGCTTGTTGTTCTTTATCATAGAATAATGGAAAATATGGAAAAACATGAAAGGAGACAATTACAGAAAGAAAAACATCACCAATAATATAGACCAGGATCTTGTGAATCTGCTTGTTCAATTGATGTGAAAAACCAGTCACATACTCTGAGTCCAATGACTCTTTACAATCCAGACTTCTATTCCCATCCTACTATATTACAGACTACTTAGCTACTTCCCCTCAATAACAATTCAACAACTAATAAAATCCCAACAACCAACAACGTTTAAAATGTAATTTATAGGGGTTCTTATAGGAGAATGAGTGATAGTAGTAGTAGATATGAGCTTAAATGATCCATTAAGACAGAAGGGAGGAAGTATTCGAATGCCCACTCTGCATAATGGCTTTGCATTAACTGTCAGTACCCTTTGGGTTGGTTTATAAGTCTTTGTCAGGCTGACAATAACTTCAGGTATGTCTCTTGAAGTACTCTCTAGCTGTAGTACTCTATCTAATCTTCCGTGACAATTAAGGTGAATATTTTGTCTTTCAAGTCTTCCATACTTCATAACCAATGCATTGACAGTTCCAGGATCTTTCTGTAAGAATAATAACTGTTATGGGCTCGATGACGCATAGAGAATGTTGTGGGAATTTTTCCTTCTTAGGAAAAAGAACATTCTGCTGATATTAAATCACTGATATGGCTTGATGTGTGCTTTAGACTTCATTAAGCCTCCTTGATCATCTTCGGTTCTTTATCTGTGTCCTTTATCCTTTTAAACATTGGATTATAAGCATTAAGCCTTTAACATTAGGTATTAATCCTTTAATTCTTCTTCTGATACTCTTTGATGCTTCTTCTGACCTGTGTTTGTGAATATACAGGCTACAGAGGCACTGAAGGGTTTGATAACCTGATCTTCAATAAAAACATGTTTTAAACCCTCTCAGGGATGTCTTCCTCTGCTATCTTTGGCTCTATGATGGTCTTTCTACGCTATAAATCACCATGACTATGACTGTGAAGATAGAATGAATTCACCAACTATAAACCCTGCAAAACACAATAAACACATTATACACACCTAAGGGAGTGAGGATGGCTGCTTCGGAGGCTCATGGTGATAGAGGAGCAGTGAGGGGGAAAAATTGGATTCAACAGAAAATGGGCTTAAAATCATGGCGGAAGGTGAAAACAGGTGTTTGGGCACAACTTGCGTTGTGGACAGTTCAATCATGGTGATCTAGGTTGGGATCGTTCGATGAGGTCGTTTGGAGAATGGATGAAAAAGTAAGTGAACGGGGTGTGATATAATAAGAGTTGTTCGATCTCAGAGATCGACGGGTTGGATTAAAACTTAAAGTTGCGTTGCGAAGGGTAGGCGGTATGGCAGAAAACCGGTAGTGGTTTTCGCATTGTGTTTGGGTGGTATGTGGTTTTGTAAAAAAAAAAAGTGATTCGATACATCGGTTGACACCTGTCCTTTTAAAAACCGCTAGTTTCACAAAATTTTTTGGAGTTAAATCTTGGGCACAAAATTTTTTTGAAACACATCGTTCACCGTCGGATCAGAGGCTCCAGATCCGATGGTGCGGATCGCACGCAACGGGGAAGTTGCATGGACGGGGCTCTGGTGGGACCGAACTTCGTTTGTCACATAGCGGAAATATTATGTGGCAGGGTGATTTATCAAATGGGAAGTTTCGGACTTTCGGGTTAAATCCTAACTGTAGGATTTCTTAGATGGATGATCAATATTAAAAGATGGAGCGGAGGTTTTGAAAGTGAAAGGCAGGTGAATGGGCGGAAGAAAGGAGGCCCGATGGCGCGATGGCCGTTGATCTTATGCAGATAAACGATCTATATTAATTTAGCTCAAAGCATCAGGGAAATGAAAAAACAAAGGGAAAAGGGTTCTTTTCAAAGAAATATGAGGGAAGGAGGGCTTGGGGATAAGCGCTCGGGTGTGGTCCCATGGAGGGAAAGGACCGGGGCTAGCAGGTGACTTTAAGCCCTTGGGGGCTTAGTACTTCAATGGAGCGGAAGACTGTTTTTTAGGCTTTTGAAGGGATTTTGAGGGTTTTTTGGCTCTTTAGCGCCCAGTTGCGAGGCTAAGGTTATATGAGTTAGGGGGGTCAAAAGCTATAAGCCTGTGGGGGCTAAGAAACTTTATAGTGCAAAAGGGGTGTTTAGGCCAAAAAGCATGGATTTTTAAGCCAAATTAGGGGTTCCGATAGGTAAAAGGGAGGATTTTCAAACCAAATAAAGGGACATATAAGGTTTAAAAATGGGTTTAGGATGATTTAGAAGTCAAGTGAAGGGTTATAGAGGAGTTTTGTGAAGGGAATAAGGATGAAAAATGGGGAATTTTGTGGGATTGAAATGGAGAAAATGGAGGCCTTTTTTGAGAACAGCTTCTTTCACAAACAGCAGGGTTCATTAATGGAAACATCAGTAAAGATTCTTTAAAGGATAGAAGACACATGGAGGCTTCAAGAATGATAGATTTAAAAAGGAAATGTTTCTCTTGAAGGCACAGAAACATATTTAGCCACCTGTTTTCTTTGACAAAATTTTATAGGTGGCTAACAATTACCATCACTGCCTTCCTCCATATTGTCACTGTTTTTATCTTTATCACTGCCATGGTCACTGCCCTCTTCTTCACCATAATTTCCTTCTTCTTCTTCCTCATTAATTTTTGTCTCTGCCTCACAGATTTCATCACCTTCATTATCAGCACTTTGTTCATCATCTTCACTTATTTCCTTGCTTTCGGCTGACTCATTTGCACCATTACCCTCACTGCCATTACTTTGTCCATAATTTCCATTGTAATCCTCTTCATTTGATGCATCAGTAGAAGGGGAAGAAGGGAGGTTTCCTTGAGGTGAGGGCACTTGTGTAGATGAGGAGAGCAAGTTTGGTTGATGAGGAGGCTGTGTGTTTGTGAAGACTTCATGTGCTATGAATACCTCCCAAGGTATACCCTACTGCTCCAACTGATGTAATACCACCATCTTGATCAAGGAATGCTAAAATAAGCTTTTCATTTTTGGGAGGGATTCCTCCTCTGGAAAATAGAAGACATCTTCTCAATGCTCCTATAGAGATAGTAGGGTAAGTTGAGCATATTAACCCTTGTGAAACATATGAGGAGTCTGATATGGTAGGATTTTAGCCTGGAATATCTCCCCTCACAGGTGAAGTACTTCATGATAACCATCATCAAGGGTGAAAATTTGTGTTTGAGGTGTGAGAAAGGGAAAACTGTCTTGCTGCCTCCTCTATACCTAGTTTTGACAAATGGCTCTAAGAATTCCTTGTCCAATTTTCCTTTCTTAAACCACTTCTCACCAATAGCAGGGATACCTATGGCATCAGATATGGTATCTGATAAGATCTCAAAATATACTCCTACAAGGCTTGATTGTTTGTTGTGCAAGTTGAGAATGAGAAACCTTGTAAGCTCTGGGCGGCTTTCACTTGTTTGACCTCCTCACAAAATTGGAAGCACCCTGAATTATGGAAACATGATAGTATCCTGGGAGAGGAGGTGATGGACACTGTGCTCTGGGGCTTAACTCTATTGAATTTCCCTCCCTTATGATGTGGTATCAAAGGCATTTGACCCCTTTCACTACTACTGTTGTTTTCTGCTCCTGACATGGTGATAGGAGATGCTGGTTGACAAACTAGGTTTTGGTGGAGCAAGATGAAGAAGGTGGTGAAGTCCACTTGTAGTGAATGAGTGAAGTGGAGGTTAGTTCAAGGATTGAGTTTTTTTGGAGCTTAAGGGGGCTTTTCTTAAAATTTTATTGCTGCCACACTTAACTTACATACCCTCAAATGACTTTTAACTGGTCTAAGAAGGTTAAAAACATAGGCTCACTTGCATGTAAGACCTAGGGTTTACCCACCTAGGGTTTAATCACTTCACAACTATTATCACAAAATCAGACCTGATAGGCTGCTCATAAAACCAATCTTGTGCAACTATTTCAAACCAATCTTTTGGTTGAGGCTTAGCCTCCTCAACCTAAGAGGGCTCTCTCAAGGGTTTATGATTTTCATAAATATGTAGATGGCTAACTCTATATGATATAAAAACAGATAAATTATGTAAACTGGTTGTAAATAAAATTAGAAAGTGTACATTGGGCTTACGGAGTCATGATAGCTTCAGAAAAACCAAGATAATATACCTAGCATGGAAGTCAAGGCATATTAGAGTTCAAGTCAAGGAATAAACATGTAGAACAGTGAAACACATAGTCAGCTTGTTTATGAAGGAAGTCAAAGCATCATTGATGAATTATGAGTAACATAAGCAAACACCACTACAATATAATATTGGAAATATGCCATTAGAACAAGAACATACAAGAACTCCTTATGAATCTTGAGTTGTCAAAGTCGAAATTCTCTATTAGGCTAAAAATAGTCACTTACATAAAACAGAGTCTTTTTTCTAACAAATGTCCAACCCTTTCCATTTCAATTGCTTGATCTTTTATAGATTCTTTTCATCATGGGATAAGATTCTCCATAAATAGATACATCAAATTCCCATCCTTTTACACCTATTCTAACTATAAAACATGGTATTTATTACAAACACAACTGTAAAACTAACATAGAGTCCTATTACAAATAGAATTAGAACTCTTTTGGTTCTACTCAAAAAAAATTTATCTAAACTTAAATACATCATTTTCCACCTAAAATTCCACTTAGTCGAATCCTGATGATGAGTTTCAACTTGTTATAACCATAATGTTGATGATGTTAATCCCTTGTAATCTAGGAAACTGCTCCCCTGTTTTTAGGCTTAGGATCCCTTTAGTTTCTTAAGATATTCTGACCACTTCCAACTGATAAATTCAAGGCTAATTGATGTTGGGAACATGATTTACATATGTCCCAAGTCATCCCTTCATGACAGTTGTGCAAAACCACCTTGAATTTCTCAAAACCATGAAAACAGACCTGTGCTACGAAAGCAGCAAAGTTCCGTAGCGCGGTCTTTTTACCATTTTCCTTCAAAATTTAACTTCCTTTCCTTCATATTTACTTTTATATTCACTTGATATATCTCCCTTAGGATTTTCGAATTAAAATTCTTGGTCTTCCCTCCAAAATTTAATAAGAAAAAGGGTGAAAAAGCTGTTATAACAGTTTCGTAGCTCTTTTCACCCTTTTTGCACTACTGGCGCTACGAAACTGCTACGCAAATAGTTTTAACCAGATTTTCAAAAAAAATTTAAAAAAAAAAGGCATCACAGCTTAAGAAAATCATTGGCTTCATCAAAACCATCAGATATTTGAACTAAAAACATAATCTTCACAAAATTTGATCCTCATTTTCCATTTAGAGTTTGTTTTGAATTTGTCATTTTGTACCTCTGCTCTTTAGTTCATCTTGAGACTATTTTAATTGTAGCTCCAAATCCTTCACTTGGCTTCTTAGCTTCCTATTACTTGCTCTCAAATAAGTGTTGATCACTCTAACAAACCTTGCTTCTTTAATAGCTGGAACTGTCCATGTAAAGAAATACTGAGCACTGCTTGGGATCTCTGACTTAGCAACTGTTTGACCTTCCCAAATAGCCTTCAACCTCTTGAATTTTGTCTTTTCAATGCTATGTTATCTTTCCCTCTTTCTCATCATTTCCATCTCTTGATTTTCTAGCTTCAACCTTTCTTCCAATAGTTGACACTCTGACATGTGTTCTTTTCCCTTCTCTACCTTGTTTACTGCATGCTCCACTATAGGAGATGAGAGATCAATCACCTTTTTAGGGGCTTTGGCTGCTTCAATAGTCACTTGGAAATATTTACTGATTTATTGGAGTTTATTTTCATGTCTAGTTAGAGGTTTCCTAGCTTGAAAAACAAAAGCTACATTCTCACCTTCAATATCCAATTTCTTTGCTGATTTGATTTTTCTCTGTTTAGGTTCATTCACTTCAATGAAATCTGCCTGCACAATGGGTGATTCTTCTATGTCTATTGCATGCAGTATATCATCCAAGTTTCCTTTCATCATTGGAATATCCTCTACCCTTGAAACAAATACTTTTCCCTTTGATGCTGATACTTGACTTCTTGTCTTTCTTTGACTCTCCTGCTTACTGGCCACTTGTTTTTGTTTTATTTCTTTGACCTTTTCTACTTTATGTTTTGAAGGTGATGGGGTTTTTGCAACAAGCACTGATGTTTTCTCAATTCTATCTTCAACCTGTTTCCTTGGTTTGAACTTCACAAACCTCTTAGCTTTGGTAACCACTGGCTAACTGGATTCTGCTACTGGTGGTGAAGGATTTCCCTTGATCTTTGGGTTTATAGTTGAGGTTAGGGCTTCTATTTCAAATCCACTCATAAATAAAAAGGAAGACCAACCTCTATTTATTTTCTGTAGCTCATTTAAAACCAGTAACTTAATCAAACTATGATGAAACAGAGATGTTTCACAGCCATCAGATTTAGCTTGGACTTTGTCAGCCATTTTGGAAAGGCTTCTATGCAAATAAAATGGTAAATATAATGATATCATTCCTGTGAAATGCAACAGTAGTTTAAAATGATAAGTGTAGAATTTATGGTACCTGCCTTCACATGTGAAATATCTTTGGATGTTGAATAGCAGCTTTGCATAGTTATCCTTAATACAACTTCTGGGTATTGCATTGTTCAAGTCCATATCTATGAATTTAGGTTTTATAAACTCCTTGCATGGCTCCATGTCAAACCTAAAACCTTTAAGCCAAGATTTTTGCCCCCTTGGTATCTATGTCACAGCAGCTATGATCTCAGGTGTCACTGGCATGTTTATCATTCCAACTTTGGTAGTGGTTCCACTGAAATGTAGAGCAAACTCTTTGAACACTTGAGTGTGGCAACCCTGTAGCTTTTCACAAAATTTGAGACAACCAGCCTTGCTAAAAGCCTCCATTACCATTTGATCCTCCATAACAGTATTTTCATTCTCAGGTTCATACCTTAGATAATGTCCCCCTCTGTGATCTTCTTTTCCTCTTTCATGTTTCCTGTAGAAAACCTGTTGGTTTCTTTAAAACCTGTAAAGAAACCTCTCTTGACCAAATGAACAGCCTCGCTTGATTTAATGAATGAACCTCACTTGATTTGATGAGAGTTGTCTTTGGATAGAACAACCATAAACTTATCCTCATTATTTAAGAGCTTGGATAACATATGTGAAGGTGAATGAAATAGGAATGACTTAATTAGGCAAAAAAAATTCGAATTAGAGATGTCACTTCATGACCAAATGATGTTTAATTGATACCTTATCATGAATATTATGATTGTAGGACAAGTGGGTACAACAAATTTGTTAATTAACGGACTCATGATACTCCTATCATGTCATTCCCCAACTGAAACTGACAAATCCTAGCTTATTTGACATGATAGCTACGAAACCACGCTTTCGTAGCGCTCACAGTGTAAATTTTGCAATTTGCGCTACGAAAGTAGCAGTGCTTTCGTAGCGTAAAACTCATTTTTTGAACTAATGGTGCTACGAAACTGTGGATTTGTAGGTAATTGCATAAAGTCAACCTAAAACCTACTTAGATGTCCCTTAAATAAAAAATGTGAACTTTTTAACTATGGAATGAATCTAAAAATACTTTTTGAATTTTTATGGTGAACACTAACCTCCAAAACTATGATATACCCTTGACCATACTAAAATGTCTTCAATACTATTTAGATCATGGTCAAAACAGAGTTGACATGCCATGTTTAAATTTTTTTTTTTTAGTGATAACAACAACTACAAAAGACTAAACTTTCTTTGAAAATTTCTTGGGGACAAAGAGGGAATGGCGCCTACCAATTCTTAGCTCTTTTGCAGACCCTGGAGGAAGCTTGGATGATGAAATTTTAGCCTTGGGGAATTTTTTTTTTTTTCATTGGAGGCCCTCTGCATTAGTGTAGCACCCTACCCAAGCTGTCAGGTTATCCTGTTAGCGCAGTGCCGGCAGGCCTGCTCATGGGTTAGCGTAGCGATGGGCACGTGAAGCAGATTTATCGGTCTCTGAGCGAGTTGGGCCCGTATTTGCACATCGTCAAGGATTTGTGTAGCGCTAGCTCAGATTTGCGCAACACCTTGTAATTTTTAACAGGGGAAGAGTGTGTTAGTGCAGCGCCAGCCTGTATTTGCATAGCGCTAATGATTTGCGCAGCACCAGTAGCCTTCGACCAAAAAAATATGTTCTTCTTCTGCAAGTTCTCTATTTTTTTGTGATAGAAAAAATGAGATGGGGAAAGACTGATAGGGCCTTTTATACCCTTTGGAAAATAAATTAAAACTTAAAAGCCCACTTTAGTATGTTTCCCTTTGGTCACTTTATAAATTTCATTGATATCTCTTGACTCTTTTTTGCAAGTGATGTTGGACTTTGCCAAAGTGATTTTACTTTGGTGAGGGTGTGGTGAAGGATGAAAAGGGTCCCTTTTTCATCTTAGAAGGTCTGGGCACTATGAAAATTGTCCTTTCTTGCATTAATAAACTAAAACTGTTTTTCTTACCCTTTTTGGAATTTCTTGAGTGTAAATGACTTGAAACATGTGTTTTCACCTTCTTACTGATTGGGATAGTGACATGTTTATTTTGACAAAGTTTAGAAAATTATACCATGTTATATCTTCCCTTGGCTACTTATGATTTCTGCAGGTGCCTATAGTACATTTTCCTTTGATCCCTTTGTCACTGTTTGGATATTTACAAACTTTAGTCACCCAACAGGGATTTTAGGGCCAGCACGATTTTCCATTTTGACACTTTAACTCATGCTTTCTTTATCTTGACCATTTTGAATACCTTTGATTGCTCTTGAAAGCTTAGGTTCCCTCACACTGATACTCTCTAAAATTTATCCCTTTGGTGCAGTGAAGTAGTGTTGCTTTGAAAAACCCTAAAAGACATCTTGAATAGCCTTTGAAGGCTTTCTGCTTTCATGATGGAGGTCCATCATCTTTATTTCACCTGTCTTGCCTACTTACCCAAACTTTTAGGTTTTAGGGTTGTTAGAGAAGAATAAGTAGTGTTGTCTTCTAAGTTCTCTATAGACCTTTCAAGTTCATTCATTTCTATTCAGTTCACCTCACCTTTTTCCCTTTTCATTTATAATTTCTAAAAATCTTCAATGTGTTCTTGGTTGTGTTGTTGTGCCTTCTGTCCTTCTGGCCTTTGTACTGGTTCTTTGCTTGGTCATACTATTTTTTGCCAATCAGTCCTAAAACCCTACTTCTTTTTGTACATAGGCTTGGTGCCTTTCTTTTGTTGTGGCTGTCCTTAGGGATGATTTTCCCTCTTACCTTACCTATTTTTCTGCTCATAGCCATCTCATTCATTCTTGCAGAAATGTCTGAGATGGGCAGCTGTCTTTGGCAAAAGTTGTGGTTTAAACAAGGAGGCCTTCCTTGAAGGATTTTTTGATCCATTTGGACAATCATATGATGTCCTCCTTCTTCTTTGATTGCAGCCTCTTGGCACAGGAAAAAAAAAATTTTTAGAATACCCAAACAAACCTATGACCTATGAAACCCTAGGTGACCGAGTGGGAGGCTCTTTGGACTTGGCCTTTGACTAAAAACTTGGGTTTGGGTCTTCAAGTATAAAAAATAGAGTTTTTGATATTTTTATGTATTGAAGATCCAAAATCCAATGTACTTGATTTATCTAAAGAGCCTATAGATATAGTTTTGAGACCATCAATGCTTGATGTATCCAGGAAACATAAGAGTGAGTAGGTTGGTTAATGATCCTAGGTGTCAAGTGGAGGAAAGTTATCAATCCAAATAGAGTGCTAAGGTCAAAGGTGACAAAACATAAAAAAAATGAGTGACATGAGCACATGATGGGTATTTTGGGACTGGTGAGCTGAGCATGACATGATGGGATAATGAAATAGTGAAAAATTTATCCTAAGGATAATGAAGGCAGTGAGATTTCTGGAACTCACAATATTCATGAAATTTGTTTCTAGAAATCTAAGATAAGAATTTAGTCATCTACAAAGGAAAAAATTACTGATGACTAATAGTGGCTCCACTTGGGGAGGGAAACTCCTTTTCAAGAGATGTACAGAACTTCAGATCTCTGGTTTTATGGAGACCAGTGCCTTATCCATTGGGAATATTTTTACTTTTTTCATTTGCTAATGCTTCTTTGAAGTTGTGATCTCAATAGTATGAAAGACATGATTAGCTCAACTTCATCTTTACCTACCCAACTTATTTTCCTAACATTTTTTCTTCCTTGGGTGCACTTGAACTGGCAAACCCTTGACATTCTTTTTATCTTGAAAGAAAAACAAACTATCTATTTCTATCTTATTTCTTCCAAGAGTTTAGATTAAGCCAATGAACTCTTTTTATTCTCTACCTAGACTAACTAACTGTCAAGATCAGTCTGTATGAAAGACTTCATTCTCTAAGCTATGAACATGAAATTGAAAGCATGGTTTAAATCAAGATTAGGAAATCTGAATTACCATGAGTTGTGGCATAAGAACAAGCCACACACAAATATTATTTTTGTACAAACAAAAATAGAAAAACAAGGGCTATGATTTATCATTTGGTAAGCATCCCCATCTTTCTCTTTTGTTCAGTTTTAAGCATGTGGAACCAGTATCTTTCACTCCTAGTATATCCTTTTTGACAATTCAAGTTTGAATGATTTGACAAGCTATCTTTCACTAACTTATCATCAATAAATTGAAAACATGTTTCAGCCATTATTAGGCTAGATGACTGAAACAGGACATTTTTTTTGAACCAGCAGTGGCATTTAAGCTTGCTCACTTTTAGTAGTACTATTTTTTGGGTATAGTGCTATACCTCTTTTCAAACCTGCCCTCTTTTTCATTTTTTCTATTTTTTGTGTTTTTGTGACTTTTCTCATGCAATGTTTTATGTACAATGACTAAACATTTTTTAAACTAAGTGTTTTTACAATAATGGTACTTGAGCATCCTGTCCTAAAAAGAATCTCCTAACATTCTTTTTCCATTCAACTCTTGTAAAAAAAATCACAGTTACCTCCATTTGAAAACATGATATAAGGATTTTTACAAAAAAAATCAAATAATTCATGCTCTCCTTGGTATTTACTCTTTGAGTCATGCTTCCCAAATTTGTTTCTGTCAAAAATCCTCCTTAGGCAGAAAAGGTATTCTTTATCAACTTCAAAACATATGATGATGTCATCAATGCATACCATATTGAAGAAGTTAAAAATAGGGGTCATTGCTCTTTGGAAGGTGTCTTCAACACTCCTTAGCCCAGGAAGCATTTGGTTAAACATGTAGTTGTTCCAAGGAACTTTGAAAATGTCTTCATGCTGATTGATCTGAAGTGGTATCATCTGATGGTAACCTGAAACACTATCATATAATGACATTTTGTTAGAAACTCCTACCCTTGGCATAGGATGATTTATCTTGGGAAAAGGGTATTTTTACTTCATGGAGGTTTTTTCTAGGTATCTAATGTATATGCACAACTTGCATCCTTTGGCTTTCTTTGCTAGTGATACAATTTTCCCAAGGGTTTCATGTTCTTTCTTGGAAGGAGGCCTCTTTTGAATAATGTCTATGTCACAAGGCTTTAAGATTTCATTCCTATATACAAAATCATCTTGAAACTTCTTGCATAGCCTTATGTATTTCAGTTTTCTGACATTATACTCCTCTATATTAGTTTCAATAGATACTCCTTTAGGGTCCATAGCAACATTTGTGAGAGTCAAAAATTCTTTTGAAGGGATAAAACTATTTGATGATGAGGTATCTATGTAAGGCAAAAACATAAAACTCTTTTGATCCATATTCCCAAAGATTATTGTTCTGTGAGGGTATTTCAGTATTTCTAGATTTTCAAAAGGGAAAAGATGTGTTTTTGATGTTTGTGCTTCATTTGAACAACCTGATTCATATACTAAATTGATTTTTGGTTTTGAAATTTCATTTTTAGTTTGCAGAAAATCAAGTTTAGTTTTATCCTCATGTGGTTTTTCAGGGCTGTTATAGTTTTGACTGTTTATTTCCTCATGCAGGGACTGGTTTGACTATTGTAGGGTGTCTATATCTATCTCAAATTTACTTATCTACTCATTAATGTCCTCTTCATTACATAAGATGAAAGAATCAATATCTGAATGAATAGAATAAAGATTGTTGGGCTTTCCTGACTGCTAACCATGTATTTCATGTGTGACTCCCAGTATAACCTCCTGGTTTGGTTGAAAATAGGGATGGTAGCATATGACATGTCAAGTTGGAGGTTCCCCTAGAGCTTGGATCCCCAAGATTTGGATAAAAGCATGCCATACTTAGGGGGAATATATGCCACTACTATGTCCATCACATGACCTTTACTAGGTATTTGTGCCAGATTGACACAAATATCCTTGATTAGGCCCAAACACTTGACTCTACTCGAATCAAATGAGTACAAGTCTTTGTAAGGTTTAGTAATTTCTAAGCCTGAGCTCTCCATCACAACTTTGGGCATGAAGTTGTGAGAGGCACTAGAGTCCATCATGGCATTATGCAAGATTTTGTCATGTATATTTACTACTCACAAAAAGGGGGAATGGCTCCTTCTTGGTATTTACCTTCCACGTCAAGTCCAAACAAAAGCTTGGGTTTGTCATCAGTTAAGTGCAGGGTGTCAATATCATTTCCCACATTTAAGACTTTCAAAACTTGGGACCTATACAACTGTTGAGTAACCAGTTCAGTGAGAGGCATGGTTATCTTGATTTTGGCAATCTCTCCCTCAAAGCTGAAAGGTATTTGTTTTTTGGATATATTTACATAAGCTTTATCAGCCATGAACCTTTCTACATTTTTAATTTGTTGATTCTGATTCAGAGCTTTAGACAAAATAGTTTTCTCAGGGCCACTAGTGGAGGTACTAGGGCAGCTTGGGTCATTGTTTTGCTGGCTGATTTTTCCTTTGTTTGGATCAGCTTTCTTAGCCATAGTGTTGACATTCTTTTCTATTTTCTTAGGAGTTTTTTGAGGTGCTTTCCTAATAGCAGTGTCTATTTGGCTTTTCTTGGGGGGATCTTGGTTCTTTTTTCTCCTAAGGTCATATTTCCTATGGACTTCCATTATGGCATTTTAAAATCTCATGCGGTAGTCTTTAGAATCCTCATGGTTTATGTCAGTTTGATCTGAGGAAAAGAAAACTTATTCTTCTTCAGTGAGAAAAACATCACCTTCATTATCAGAACCTATTAAGTTTACATGGCTTTCTTCAGGTTCTATAATTTCTCCTTCTTCTTCATCTACAAAGTTTTGTTGAAAGGGAGGTCTAATTTGTTGGTCATTTTTCCTTTTTTGATTTGAGGAATGTCTCTTCTAAATTTCTGAGCTCTATTTATGTTTTGGGGATTGGCTTGGTTTTCCCTAGGAGGTGTCCTTTCATTCAAGTTTATCCTTTCTATCATTCTCTATATTGTTCTCATTAGACTGTCCATTTTGGTATCGGATGAGGTGGTTGAGGACATGGTTTCATATTTGTAGGTTACTCTCTTTTATAACCTCATCCTAGCTCTTTTTTCAATCAAGTTGACCTCTGCACTAATAGCTACCCTTTGCATTTTTTCTAATGCTGCGGGATCTCTCTCTCAGTTGGAATGTCATGACCAGATCAAATCCTTGAAGAAATTTCACTAGGGCTAGGCCTTGTGGGGCTTTCATGTGAGGTGGGAGGGCATTGTAGACACTATTAAACCTGGTGCAATAATATTGTGCACTTTCCCCTACATTCCTCTTAAGATTTTTATATTCAAAAAAGGATTTGGAGGGGATTTTTCTTGATTTCGCACTTGTTTATGAAAGTTTGATAGAGGGAAGGGAGATCATGTATTGTGTTAGGAGTTAATGCTTTGAACCATTTTTTGGCCTCTTGTCCTAAAATTTGTGCAAAGATCCTCATTTTAATGGTTTCTTCTTCTATTTCCATGTAATCAAAGGCATCAGTTATCCTATTAACATGTTGTTGGGTAGTGGTGGATTCAGCTCCTGTGAAATGAGGGATCTTGGATTGGTAGTCATTTGGAAAAGGCACTAGAGGTTGAGGTAAAGCTAAGGGGGCATACCAAGCTGCCATGATTAGAGCTAATGGAGGATTTAAAAGACGAGGGTTTGTGAAAGGAGGTGTATGATGAAGTGGAGTGGTTTGCACAGTGTTGGTATGGTGGAAGTACTTGGACCAGGAAACTGATTCTGAGCAAGTTTGGTATGGAAAGAGCTGAAGTGATGGAGAAGCTGAAATTTAGGTGGTGTGGAAGGAGAGGCTTCTCTACTAGAACTCTACTGCAAATCTATGGGCTCAAGGTCAGTCTGGTCAATATCAGTTTGTGACTTGGTTCTGAAAAGGTTCTTTGTATGGTGCAAGTCAAACTGGGGATCTTGCAAAGTTGTAAGATGTTCAGGTACAGAGATCGCTCTATGAATGGTCCTAACAGTAGTTAAGTTTCTAGATCTAGAATTTTTCCACAAAATATTTTCTGGGTCATCAACTATATTGGGAGGGTTTGGGTCTGGATGAGATCTGGCACTGATCCTATGTGAAGCCATATTTCAAACTCAAAATGTAGAGAGGCTGAAAGTTTAGGACTGTTTTCCAAAGGATGACCTCTCTTAGGTGCTTGGTAAACTCACACGGTATCAAAATAGGCTTCTAAACTTCCCAGGGCTGGTTTGATACAATCCCAGAGAGTTTAATGAGAACTAGTGAAGTAATAGGCCTACTGGAGGCTAGTGGAGTCACCACGTGGATATTTTTTATTGTTTTAAAGATGTATGTTTATGGTCCACCACCAATAACTGACAAAAAACCAATCTAGGGATGTTTGTGGGGTTTCGTGAGTTCTTTCTTGTAGTTCTAGGGTTTGTAAGAGTATCCTACAGCTGAGTCATCATTTTACAAGGATGGTGAAACTACCAGATTCTACTCTTTGGCTGAAAATTCGAGTTCTCTATGATTTGATAAGGGTTTCTAAAGTCCCAAGGGATACTTAGATTGTCACTGACTCAGAGGTCCTATCATGATCACCATTGTGTTAGTGATAGTGATGAGGTGGTTACAAATTATAGGATACTATTTAACAAGGGCTTCTGAATTCTCAAAGGATGTATAAGCTTTTTACTTACTCAGAAGGTCCCACTGTGATCGCCAGAATGTTAGGGTGGCGATGAGGTGGTAGATTCACTAGATTTTATAAGTACAACTGAGGGTCTAATGAGTCCTAAGAGGTATTCAGGCAACTATGTACTCAGAAGGTCCCACCGTGATCGCCAGAATGTTAGGGTCCCGTGATTTAGCAGATTGGTAGACCAAATGCATAGGGTAACATGATATAATATTCCCAATTAGCCCAATCTAATGGGAATATAAAATTTTGTTTCATTTTTATGTTTCATGAATAAAATTGTAAAGGAGGATCAATAAAACTCCTAAATAGTAAAATAAATCAATGCCACATGTGAACAATGATAAATCTAGGCTATTTACACAAGCACACTTAGGTGTGAAAGAGGCTAGATCATTTGACCAATTCAACCAGGACCAAATCAACAATGTTGTCTAGATACAGTGAATCTCCTAGATGCACAACACAGTTTTAGATGGAGGCTACACATGTGAAAGGAGCTAAATCATTGAGATGTTTTAGGGTTTTGCAAGAATTTCATCCTATAAAAGGAAGAGGAGGAGATCAAAAGGGGGTTGTTGAACATATTATATTTCTGAATATATTTTCTGTTTAGACATATATCATTCTCTTGTTGTTTAGCTGAGTGTAGTGTTGTTTAGCACTAGGTGTCCCTGATTGGGAATCCCACCTCTTCCATTGAGTAGCTCTTCGAGGAGTCTTGCTGATCTTGTCCACTATCAGGCATTTGGCCAAGCTTAATCTTCCAACTACAATGCAGATCCTGTTAAGGGTTTGGTTTTCCTTGTAAGCTGCAGCAAGTGGAGGCTAGATCTACTTAGATCTAGGCCAATCTAGTGCCTCTTTTTAGTGGGAAAGTATTCTATCCCCTTGAAAAGAGTGTATTGGATCATTGGAGCTTCAGATCCATACCTTGGCATCGGGCCAAAGTGTTCTTAAAGTCTACATCACAGTTTATCTTCCAATACTATGTTATCTGCAAGAGGAAAGTTGTAGGGTGTTTTCGCAAACTTTGAGGAATGATCTCTAGTGATGGGAATCTGCCTTTCACTGTGGTGATCGATGGATTTATGATCTATTCTGATCTATTCATGTCATATTAAGATCTGATCTGAATAATCTTGTATTTGATTTAGAAATTCTGAGTCATTCTGCAAATCTACTGCATAAGATCTCAGATCTACTCCATGTGCTTCATGTTTTGCTGAAAACCCCAAGGGGTATGTAAAGTAGAGACTCTATAGTGTATGGATCCATCATAGATCTAACTGTTCATACATTATTCAGCTCTAGATCTAATTTTTAATCTTCATCATTGTATGCTCAAGAAAATAATGTTGTCAAGCCTTTGCAATGAATATATGCCATTGCAACACCTCTTTGTGTGGGATTTCTTCTGTATAAGTCTTCTATTTCCTGTTATACATTGTATGGGCTTCATTATGAATTTGATTTGTTGATATAAATCTTATTTTTGAGCCTTCATATTGGCCTCCTACTTCTATTTTGCTGAATTGCGTTATTTTCTAAGAAGTATTGTCATATATAGCTGCAGTCCCATTCTTGGGCATTTTTCAGCCATACTAGGTGTGGGAGATTTGTTTATGTCACCTAGAATGATTTGTTTCTGATCTGATCTTGGATATCTATGTCAGATTGTTAGATATAAGGGATCCAAGGGCTGATTTTTATTGTTGTAGCAAACATTTCTAAATTTTTTTTTTTCAGACATGCATTGTTGACAGTCCCATTTTGGGATATTACAGTGGTATCAGAGCATCATCTTGGCACAGCCTGTGCTTTCTTAAGAAGGAAATATGGCTTCCATAGAAGAAGAACCTCTGACTAACAGAGAGACGAGGTATCTGAAAATAGTACAGAATAAAATTGATTACACAGAAGACAAAGAACACAAGGGTGAAACCCCTTTATCTGGAAGATTGAAAGGAGAAGAGTTCTCTAAATCTCTTTCTCAAGCTATGTATGAGCTAAAAGGAGAAATCCAGGGAATGAGGAGGGACAGACATGCAAACCCCTCAAGAATATTTTTACATCAAGGAAGCCCCAGTACTTCTTACTATGTGTGTGAGCATTCAACCACACCACCTGATCTATAACGTTGGAGCATGCCTACTTTCTTGTCAAAGAAAGAAGGGAAAGGAGGAACACCAAAGGAAGCTCTTGCTGATTATCTCCAAGAATATGAGTCTCAATCAGAGAGATTCAAGGAGAATATCTATTTCCCAGAGTTCTATCAACTTAAAGAAGAGAGATCCATCAACTACAGTAGAAGAAGAGGGTGCATGCAACACACTTTGGGTAGATTCTCTCTACCTACTTTTGATGGATCACCTGAGAGCTTAGTCAAGTCTAGGGTAAGGAAGCTTGACACATATTTCCAGCTACATCAAGTGTCAGAAGAAGAAGACATGAAGGTAGTAGTGCTGCATCTTCAAGGTAAGGCTTATGCCTGGTGGCTATTTGAGTCTTTATCCTTGAAAAGTGTAAATATCTCTTCTTATGAAAATTTCACTAGGAGGTTAGTCAAAATATTTTATTTGAGACATTCTAAAACTTACTTGAGGAGTTAAATCAAACACAAGAAATCTGAATCTTTCCATGAGTTGGAAGGATCCATAAAGCCAACTCCATTTCTAAACATTGTTGAGGGGGTTGAAGATCTGTTGCATGTTTTACCAAAGGAAAAATCCCCACTACAGTAAGGTCTCTCTTCTCAAGGAGAAGACATGAGGGTTCCTTCTTCAAGAAGAGATCAAGGAAAAGGGTCTCTTAATGATGAGGCATTATCCATTGATGAGGAGAAGGGAGAGAAAGAGCAGAGAAGATCCTCCAACGCCGTGATAGTAGGAGGAGATCCATTTTTTTTTGGAGATGGAGATGAAGAAATTGCTTCCACTAAAGATGCTCTTACATCTTTGCAGGGTGTTAGAGCCCTGTGTTTTGATAGATTGGCTAACCAAAAGACAAGGCAACATCAGAACCAATCTTTATAGTTCCAGGATATAGTACTCTTGTTCTCAGAGAGGGATCTCTCAAATTGTTTGCAAAGACATGTCTTGTTTGCTTTAAGTATTGATTTTAGACTAGTTATTAAGTGCAAGTGTTTTTTTGTTGGTTGAATTAATACAGTAGAACATGAAAGGTCTAGGAAATATAGGTAGAAGAAGAAGTGCCAAATTCATTGGGCAATGGAGTCAAAATGAAGTTGGTAACAGGCTCATAAATGGATATGGGATATCAAAGGGAAAATATAACTTGGCCACAGGATCCTTTAGTTTATGTGAATGAGATGGACATTAATGTTTTGAAAAGAGAGTTTGAATTCTCAACAAATGGAACCTAAAAACATAACTTGAACATAAAGAGGTATTTGATAGACAAGGCTAACCATGAATTCTACAAACCACACTTTAAGCAAATGATGAATTTAAGACAACTTTTAAAATGAAATCTAAGATTTGGGAGCACATCCTATTTCCTCAAAAATTTTATTTCAAATGACTCAGAAAACATAAAAGATTCACTGATAATTGCAGTCATAGAAGAGGGAACACCTAACACATATATGGTCACAACTATAAAGACATTTAAAACAATTGTTCAAGCAGGGACAAAGGGTATGATTAGAACAGACCTCCTTGGCTAACTATAAACAATGGTACTTCAGAGGGAGACTTCAACAACAATTTTCAAGTGGCAGCAGACAAGCAGGGAAAACCATAAATCATGCTGAAACCAACTGTTTGAACTATTAGAGAAATAAACAAGCATGAGGACTAAAGAGAAATATTAAAGACTCTAAAATACCTCAGCAGAAGAAAACATAAAATAGTGAAGGATAGACAGGTCTAAGGTGCTTCCAGGAGTCATTTCTTAGCCTAAACGTTTTATCCTACTGTAGTAAGAATTTACGAAACATAATGAAAATAGGAAAACAACATACAGTTCAGAATACTTCACCAATAGCCAAGCTTAGGGATCCAATGACAGAGCCTTCTCAAGAACAAGCATATCACAACATCATCAAGCTTCCAAGACTTCAATTTCTTCTTCAACTTCAAATAGACTATCTGTTATTTCAGAGAGTTTCAGTATTACAAATAGTGACCAACCAACGAACTTCTCATCTTCTTCAGAAGTATTTATAGAAGAAATGAGGAGGTGGAAGAGTTTTAGGATTGAAGTGTAATTAATTCTACACTAAATACAACTCCTAGCCTCGAAAACCATGCAAGGCATAAGTCAGGAAAGCATTGAACTATAATTCTGTTTCATTCACCCTGTTTCTGCTTTTTAAGGCTTAATGGGTAAAAACATTGACTTTAAGGCCTATTTATCCTTTACAATAACTTTACTGACAGTTTGAAATATCTTCCTTTGTTTTTAATAACTGTCAGTTGCCTTTAGTCTTAATGTTTCAGATTGGATTTCGGTCTAGGTATTCCTTTGAGGCAGAGAGACTGCAAGGTTTTAATCTGGTGGCTGGGGAATCAATTAGCCCCTTTGATGTGGCTCTGAGGTGTTTTGGATCTGATTCTCTATTTTATAAACATAGTGATTTATATTCAGATCTGTGTTTAGGATTGATTAAGCCATAATCTTCATCTTTGGCACTGATACCCTTTCATTAATTGATGCTAACTGTGTTTCGCTGTTTGCAAGTGCGAAGACGGTTTATTGGATTTTTTTCTCAGAAAACCAATAATCATGACTTATCGATTCCCTAAAAATGTGTAATTAGAACTCACAAACCCTTTAAAACTATATCAAGGGCCATGAGGATCGTCATCCTAGCCTTGGCGTTATTTTTATAACTGTGGGAATACCCCATAGAGCCTACACAAAACAAACAAAAATCATAGAAATCCTGCGAAAAATAGGTTTAGAACTGCTTTGGAGTTTTGGGTACGAGGTTAAATCGGAGAAGTTAGATTAAGATAATCAATGGTTGAGATCATTCGATGGATTTCCTGGGGAGGATGGATGAAGGCAAATGAACTAGGGTCGCGATATACTAAAGGCTGTTCGATTAGAATAATGAACAGTGAGGATTTCTCGATCAAGTAGTTTGGGATAATGGGCGAAGGGCGAAAGACTTGAAGTGTGATATAACGTGAGCCGTTTGATCTCAAAGATCGACGACCAAGATTAAATGTGAGAATGATGGGGGAAAGTTAGGGTGGAAAGTGAAACGAGGGTGAGATTAAAACGAGACCATCCGATCTTAATCAATCAACGGCCAAGATTTAAAACCTAAAAGATAATGTCGTGGAGAATAGTGGTAAGGTGGAAAACCGGAATGGTTTTCACGCAGCGTTGGGGCGGTTTCAAATTTTTGCCCAAAAAACGCGATTCCATACACTTGCCGACACCTGTCCCTTACAAAATCGCCCATTTCACGTTTTTTTTGGAATGTTAACGTTCAGGCACAAAAATTACATGAAACGGGTTTTTAGCCGTCAGATGAGAGGCTCTAGATCTAACGGCGCGGATAAAACGCGATGGAGGGAAAGCTGCGTGGGTGGAAAGGTAAGTGGGGTCAATGGCGGTTTAAATGTGGACTGTTTGATCTGAGAAGATCAATGGCGGAGATCTATCAATGGGGAGAATGAGAAGGGTGGGATTTTGAAGAGGGGAAGTAATGAGGACTATCTGATCTGAGAAGATTAACGACAGGGATTGAAGATGGTGGACGAAGGGTCAGGAGGATGGTGGAACTGCGATGAAGCGCAGATCGTTGGATCTAGAAGAAAGGATGGTCAAGATTAAATAGGGGATCGCACATCGGAGGTGAAAAGCGAATGGGATGTTTGGATTTGTGATGTGCGATTAAGAGCTGGCCATTGGATCGAGATGAGAGATCAACGGTCAGGATTAAATCGACGGGAGGCATCAGTGGAAGGCGAAGGGAGGAGCGCAATTGAATCTGGGCCATTGGTTCTTTTAGATTCAACGGTTGAGATCTTATCAGAGCATCGCATCGGCAGAGGTCAAAGGGAAAGTGACTAAGCCTTTGCGATATGCGATTATGCGCTGGCCATTGGATCGGTATGGGAGATCAACGGTCAGGATTGAATTGGCGGGTTTGATGTCAGAGGGTTCTAAGCGGCGCACGATTAAATCTTGACCGTTGATTCTTGTGGATTCAACGAATGAGATTGAATTGAAGGATCGGCATCGGAGGAGGGAAAGGAAAAGTGATAAGGGAATTTGCAATGTAATGAATTCCTGTGATGCGATGAGCTGATGGCCGTTGATCTGCAAAGATCAATGACCTATATTCATTTAAATCAAAACATCGGGAAAATGAAAAACAAAGTAACGTTGGGGTTTGGAAGAGGTTTTTTAGGCTTTAAGCACTCGATTGTAGGGCTCTGGGTCATATGCGGAAAAGGGGCTTAAGGCCTTAAGGTGTAAAATGGGTTTTTTTTTTTTTAGGCTAAAAATGAAGGTTTTTTAAGACTTTGTTGGCTTTCGGTAGAGGGGAAAAGGGGTGTTTTAAAATTATAAAATGGATTTTTAGAGGTTCAAAGGGATTTTGGATGGTTTAGAAGGTTAGATGAAGGTCTTTATGGATGAATATGGAGGATGAAATATAGAAGTGTAGTGAGGAAAAATGGAGTTTCTTAAGCAATTTTCTCTTGGTAAAACAACAGGTGTTTTAGGATAATGAGGGAAGCAACAGTGAAGATTAACTTAAAGGGAAAAGATCCTCATAAGACTTTAAGAACTAGCAAATTTTGAACATGAATTGTTTCTTAAAGGCTAAAAAATATTTACCCACCATTTGATATGGCAAATTTTATAGGTGGCTAACACAGGGAGTTCCTAAGGATCTTTCATATGGAGGACATGAGCAGCATGTGTCTGTGCCAAGAGACAATGAGACAAAACAATGGAGGGGTCACAAAGCTAACATAGAAGAAGATGGTCCTTGCTAGGAGAAGAGAATGGAGCAAATGCCCCAATCAGAGGCACTTTTTCATCACTAAGAGTGGTCTCCAAATTTCATGAGACTTCCACCCATGAAACAGAGTTGAATTTGCGCATTGGAAGCAGGGACATGAGGATCCCATATATTATGCATATTAGGATGGTCCCTGAAACCTCATTATCTAGTGGAAAACCACCTGGGAAGCCACTTGATTCAGATTTTGTGGGGAAGACCTCACAACTTGCTTCTCCCAACTTAGATCCAGGAGGGATTGGAGCACATGAAGACAGAGCTACATTACTGGGAGACTTGGGTAAGCTCAAGGAGGAGGGAAATATTCTTCCCCTATCATCATCACCCACTCTCTTTTCTGATTCTGTGCTGTGGGAGGAGAGGAATGGAAGGAACAACCTTCCAACATATACCTTTGACATAGGAGATTTAAAAGAAGAGATCATCAACATGAAAGACATTCCTATTGATGCATCATCAGTGTTGTCATTGTTGGGGAGTGTAGATCTATACCGGAAATCCCATCTGTTGGTGGATTATTCCAAAGATATTCACACTTGTATGATGCTTGATGACCAGCTGCATGAAGAGGGATATCTAGTCCATGAGGGAGTCATCTATCATCATGATAGGGTCTTCTTGACTACAGGCTCCAAGCTCAAGGAGAGGATGCTACAAAGGGCCTACAAAGAGTTCTGTTTCAGCCCTACCTATTCTATGAAGATCTACACCACTATCATGGGATGCTTTGAATGGGAAGGCTTTGGAGGAGAGCTACATCAGCATTTTCAAGAATGCATGAAATATGTGGAGTTGGGAAAGCCATTAGACTCTATGCAAGAGTTATTTCAGCCATCTCTTCCTTATTTCAAAAGAGGAGAAAGATCCATGCACAACTCCATGTGTATGAGAGACATTGTTGGTGAAGGATTTGATCATGTAAAGCAAGTTTCATTTTCTGATTTTTCATATTCTTTCACCATGTGTATGCAGGCCATGACTCCGAGGAGTGATGTATCATGTAAATCTCATGGAAAACATTGGGCCACTAAAATTTCTGAATTTGGCCACCCCCTTGTAGTGCAAAGGGAGATTTTCTTTCATTATGGGTGCTTCCCAAAGGCACCAAACATATATCACACTTTCAGTCATAGTGAGAGGACATGTGCAGCAAGTAAGTGGTGGGGAAAAACTTACCATACATTGATTTGATGTAGCCAGGAGATACACTACGCTGGTAGCATATGTGGGACGATGACCCACCTCCTCATGCTCAAATTTATGTTTGCTTGTATGCAGTTATACTTCCATACATTGATGATATACTTGTACTGTTTATGGGCTTGTATGGAGGGAGGATGGGGAGCATGTATGTACCTCATGGGATGGAGACTCTCCATGTGCCTTATGCTACATGTTTAAGGGACAATATTTGTTCAGCCATGTTTGTTTCATATGAGTTCTTGACTCCTTGTGGGATGGATTATGTACATCTCATAATGAATTTGGAGGAAAAATTCATGGAGGGTTGGATTGGTGAACAATTAGCTTGTGAAGAAAGCTTGATCCTTGATGGTGTCACCAATGGAGGAGGAGAAGTGTTGAAACACTCACCCTATTAGTTGCTTGAGGACAAGAAACATTTTGGAGGGGAGGACTGTAATATTCCCAATTAGCCCAAGCTAATGGGAATATACAATTTTGTTTCATTTTTCTGTTTCATGAATAAAATTGTAAAGGAGGATCAATAAAACTCCTAAACAATAAAATAAATCAATGCCACATGTGAAAAAAGCTAAATCTAGGCTATTTACACAAGCACACTTAGGTGTGAAAGAGGGTGGATCATTTGACCAAGTCAACCAGGACCAAATCAACAGCGCTATCTAGATACAATGAATCTCCTAGATGCACAGTGCAATTTTAGATGGAGGCTACACATGTGAAAGGAGCTAAATCATTGAGATGGTTTATGGTTTTGCAAGAATTTCATCCTATAAAAGGAAGAGGAGGAAATTAGAATGGGGTTGTTGAACATATTATATTTCTGAATATATTGTCTGTTTATACATATATCATTCTCTTGCTGTTTAGCTGAGAATAGTGTTGTTTAGCACTGGGTGTTCCTGATCGGGATTCCCAACTCTTCCATTGGGTAGATTTTGGAGGAGTCTTGCTAATATTGTACATGTTGGGTATGTGTTATATTCTTTCCACGACTAGCCCATTGTGTTGTACCAAGAAGTCAAGGCCAAATTTCTTAACCGGCAGGCGCCGCTTAAAATTTTTTCAAGATGCGGTCCCACCCATGCGGACTCCACTCATGTTTTGTGCATGATTTTGCACATGGTTTTGGGGTACGATGGTTTTCGACCCCTGGTATTTTGTAGATCTGGTCAAGGGAACTATGGTTATGTTCTAATCCAGGGTTAATGGATTGGGGTTTATGTATGCTTTGGCATGTATATATATGTGTTGTAACACTAAAAGGAATATAATGAAAAATCAAGCTGGTCGTCCCAATTTGGGATCCAGGGGAAAATCTCTGTGTTTATCTATTTTATGTTTTATGCTCGCTATTGTTTATTTTCTCGTGTTTTCCGATCTCGTGTGTAGATAATTTCTGCTCTCAGTGTGGTTAAACCTACATTTGGTATCGAGTCGTTTCTCGCTTCAAGGGGGACGCCTTGTCATTGAGGTTTTTTTGTTCGCCGTCTCGAGGTAGACCTCGGTTCAAGGAAGATCCGCGAGATCGATTTTTGCAGGGAAAGAATATGGAGTAAGTGAAAGATAGAGATCGAGAAATTTAATGGTCGGAGTTTTGAGTTGTGGAAGCTCAAGATGGAGGATCTGCTAGTGGATAAAGATTAGTGGATCGCGGTAGATCCAGGTACTAAACCAACGGCAATGTCAGATGAAGACTGGAAGAAACTAGATCGGAAGGCTAAGAGCACAATACGGTTGTGTGTGTCAGATTCAGCATTGTTGAATGTATCTGGGGAAGCTACGGCGAAGAATTTGTGGGAAAAACTTGGGACTTTGTACCAATCTAAGTCTCTGGTGAATAAGTTGTTCCTGCGGAAAAAGCTGTATAACCTGAGGATGAAGGATGGAGACTCGGTGACAAAGCATCCGAACGCCTTCAATACTGTGGTAAGTCAGCTGTCGTCTGTTGATATTAAAATCTCAGATGAAGATAAGTGCATCAGTTTGTTGTGCTCTCTACCAGACTCATGGGACAGTCTGGTTATTGCAATAGGTAGCAACACAACTACCTTGAATTTTGATGACATTGTCTCAGCCTTGCTGTCGGAGGAAATGAGACGGAGAAATATGGAGGGTCAAAATGGAGATGCCTTATCTGTACGAAGAAGGTCCAAAAATAGAAACAAGAATAAGGTTTCGAGTGGGAGATCTAAATCTAGAGGGAGATCTAAATCTCCTGGAAAGTTTGTAAAGGTGTGCTGGAAATGCGGAAAGGAAGGACACTACAAAAAGGAATGCAGATCTAAAGCTCCCGAGAAAGGAAAGGGATCTGATGAAGGTCCTTCTGCAGAGGCAAAAACCACCTCGGATGAAGGTGGGGATGTGTATTTGGCTTCTTCTTCAAATACACATGTAGATCATGAGTCATGGTTGATTGACTCAGGTGCATCCTTTCACTTCACTCCCCATAGGGAGTGGTTCTACGAGTATGAGAAATATGATGGTGGTGATGTATTCCTAGGGGATGATGGGAAGGCCAGAATCGTCGGACGTGGAAAGGTCAAGCTGAAGCTGCAAGGTGGGAGGATTAGAACACTTCCTGGTGTTCTGCATATTCCTGCATTGGCCAGAAATCTGATTTCTGTAAGCAAGATGGATGATGCGGGTGTAAAAATAGTGTTCGAGAAAGATGTCTGCAAGATGGTTCGGGGAGCACTGGTATTAATGCGGGGAGTTCAGATTGGAACTCTGTACAAGCTACAAGGTAGCACTGTTATTGATGGGTGTAACAATTCTGTGGTTCCTGAAAGTGGGACGGAAAGTCTAGCTGTCTCTGGAGAAAAGACCATGCTATGGCATCAAAGGCTTGAACATATTGGAGAGAAGGGCCTTCGGATACTGCATAGAGATGGTATGGTAGAAGGTATGTCTAATTGTTCTCTGGATTTCGATTTCTGTGAACATTGTGTACATGGGAAGAAGAATCGGGTGAGTTTTCCTTCTGGTGCTAAGAGGGCAAACAAGATATTAGAACTTGTGCACAGTGATGTGTTTGGGCCTGTGTCAGTTCCATCACTGGGAAAGTCTGTGTACTATGTTTCATTCATAGATGACTTCTCAAGGAATACATGGATATATTTGTTGAGGAAGAAATCTGAAGTCTTTGACAAATTTAAAGAATTTAAGGCTCTGGTGGAAAACCAGACAGAGAAGAAGATAAAGGCGTTGAGGATAGATAATGGTGGGGAGTTCTGCAAGAAGGAATTTGAAGAGTTCTGTAAGAAGTGTGGTATAGCACGGCAGAAGACTACTCCATACACACCTTAGCAAAATGGAGTTGCAGAAAGAATGAATAGAACACTGATGGAAAAGGCAAGAAGCATGCTCAGTGGTACTGGGTTAGGACAAGAATTCTGGGCAGAGGCAGTGGAGACTGCATGTTACTTAGTTAACAGATCACCTTCATTAGCGTTAGAGGATAAGACCCCACATGAGGTATGGACTGGTAAGAAACCCTCTCTTTCACATCTAAGGGTATTTGGATGTGATGCATATGTACATGTTCCAAAGGAGAAAAGGACCAAGTTGGATAATAAATCTGAAAGGTGCATCTTTATTGGGTATAAGGATGGTTTAAAGGGATACAAGCTTTGGAACCCAGAAACAAGGAAGGTTGTGTACAGTCGAGATGTGGTGTTTAGAGAAGTGAAAGATGTTGTTAAACATGAAGTCCTACCAAAGGAACTTGAGAAGATAGAGTTTGAGCTAAAGGAGGATGAATCAGACTCTACAACAGAAGAAGACTCAGAAGATGAACAACCACAAACTCCAGCTTTGAGAAGATCAGTTCGGGAAAGAAGGCAACCAGAAAGGTATAGTCCATATGCTTTTTGTTCAGGCTTTGCCTTAACTATAACTGATGATGAACCCAGAACTGTCAGGGAGGCAGTAGATTCAGAGGATGGAAAACTCTGGAAGGAGGCCATGGTTGATGAAATGGCATCCTTGCACAAAAACGATGCATGGGATCCGGTGGAGTTGCCGGCTGGAAGGAAGCCCATTGGGAGCAAATGGGTGTTTAAGAAGAAGATGAATGTAGAAGGCAAGGTGGAGAAATACAAAGCTCGGTTGGTAGCGAAAGGTTATTCCCAGGTGCCGGGAATTGATTTTGGTGATATTTTTTCTCCTATTGCCAAGGTTACTTCTATTAGATTACTTTTATCTGTTGCTGCTGCATTTGATTTTGAGATAGAACAGATGGATGTGAAGACAACATTTCTTCACGGGGATCTAGAAGAGGAGATCTACATGAAGCAACCTGAAGGCTTTATGGTGAAGGGTAAGAAAGAACTAGTATGAAGGTTGAAGAAGTCTCTGTATGGGTTAAAACAGTCACCAAGGATGTGGTATCAGAAATTTGATACCTATATATGGGGACTTGGCTTCACCAGAAGCAAGGAGGATCACCGTGTTTATTTTAAATTAATTGGTGACCGTGTTATTTATTTGGTCTTGTATGTGGATGATATGTTGTTGATTGGAAATGACGAAGAAATTATCCAATATTTGAAGACCCAGCTGTTCTCCAAATTCGACATGAAGGATATTGGTGCTGCAAACTATATTTTGGGCATGGAAATTAAGAGAGATCGGGAAAAGAGGAAGCTCTGGTTAAACCAGAGGAAGTATGTCGAGACTATATTGCGTAGGTTCAATATGCAGGATAGTAAACCGATGAATGTTCATATTCCTGTAGGTGTAAAGCTATTTGCCGAACAGTGTCCCAAGACACAAGAAGAAGAGGAGGATATGTCCCGTGTTCCATATGCAAGTGCAGTGGGTAGCCTGATGTATGCAATGGTCTGTACTAGACCAGACATTGCACATGCAGTGGGAGTATTGAACAGGTTTATGTCAAACCCAGGGAAGGAGCATTGGACAGCAGTGAAGCGGGTTTTCAGATATTTACATGGCACTAGTGATTATGGCTTGTGCTACCAGGGAAGACCAGGATTGGAAATAATGTTGGACATTCGTGGTTTTGTTGATGCAGACTGGGCTGGAGATTTGGACCAAAGAAGATCTACAAGTGGGTATGTGTTTAGCCTATTTGGAGGTGCAGTCAGTTGGATGAGTAAAAGACAGTCTGTAGTGGCGCTTTCAACTACAAAGGCAGAATACATAGCAGCCACTCATGCAAGCAAGGAAGCAGTTTGGTTGCAGAGATTGTGTTCAAGTATGGGGTTGGTACAGCAAGTTATAAGGATAGACTGTGATAGCCAAAGTGCAATTTTCTTGGCTAAGAACCCTGCTTATCATTCAAAGACAAAGCACATTGATGTTCAATATCACTTTGTTAGATATATGGTTGAGGCTAAAAGGGTGTTACTGGTAAAGGTGGACACTTTGAAGAATGTTGCAGATGCATTGACGAAGTCTGTGAGCACTCAAAAGTTCTCTTGGTGTAGAGAAACAATGGGTGTTGAAGAATTGGCCCAATGACTAAGCTCTCCTGTGGCCCCCTATGGAAAGAAAACAACAAGTGGGAGAATGTTGGGTATGTGTTATATTCTTTCCATGACTAGCCCCACACGCTGTACGTTGCGCCGGGCGCAGCAGGGGGGTCACAAGGGGGGTGGCAGCCCCCCCTGTTGGTGTCTGGGGCAGTGCCCCGACGAAAATTCTTTTTGGTATGCGGTCCCACTCATATGCGGACCCACCCATGTTTTGTGCATGAGTTTGCATATGGTTTTGGGGTACGATGGTTTTCGGCCCCTGGTATTTTGTAGATCCGGTCAAGGGAACTACGGTTATGTTATAATCCAGGGTTAATGAATTGGAGTTTATGTATGCTTCGGCATGTATATATATGTGTTGTAACACTAAAAGGAACATAATGAAAAATCAAGCTGGTAGTCCCAATTTGGGATCCAGGGGAAAATCTCTGTGTTTATCTGTTTTATGTTTTATGCTTTCGCTATTGTTTATTTTCTGTTATAAGATTTGTGTGTAGATAATTTATGTTCAAGGTTAAAACCTACAGTCCACTATCAGGCATTTGGCCAAGCTTCATCTTCCAACTACAACACAGATCCTGTTGAGGGTTTGATTGTCCTTGTAAGATGCAGCAAGTGGAGGCTAGATCTACTCAGATCTAGGCCAATCTAGTGCCTCTTTTCAGTGGGAAAGTCTTATATCCCTTTGAAAAGAGTGTATTGGATCATCACAGCTTCATATCCATACCTTGGCATCAGGCCAAAGTGTTCTTAAAGTCTACAGCGTAGTTTATCTTCTAGGACTGCGTTATCTGCAAGAGGAAAGTTGCGGGGTGTTTTGGAAAAATTTAAGGAGTGATCTCTAGTGATGGGAATCTACCCTTCACTATGGTCATCCATGGATTTCTGATATATTTTGATCTATTCATGTCATATTCAGATCTGATCTGAATACTACTGTATTTGCTTCAAAAATTCTTAGTCAGTCTGCAGATCTGCTGCATAAGATCTCAGATCTACTCCAAGTTCTTCATGTTTTGATAAAAACCCCACGGGGTATGTAAAGTAGACACTCTATAGTGTATGGATCTGTCATAGATCTGACTGTTCATGCATTATTTAGCTCTAGATCTAAGTTTTAATCTTTAGCTACTGTATGCTCAATAAAATAACACTGTCAAGCCTTTGGAGTGAATATATGCGATTGCAGCACCTGTTTGTGAGGGATTCTATATAAGTCTTATGTTTCCTATTATACATTGTATGGGCTTAATTATCAATCTGATTTGCTGATATAAATCTTATTTTTGAGCCTTCATATTGGCCTCCTACTACTACTTTGCTGAAATGTGTTATTTTCTGGGCAGTATTGTCATATATAGTTGCAGTCCCATTCTTGGGCATTTTTCAGCCATACTAGGTGTGTGAGATTTGTTTACCTCACCTAGAATGATTTTTTTATGATCTCCTCTTGGATTTAGATGTCAGATTGTCAGATCTAAGGGATCCAAGGGCTGATTTTGATTGCTGTAGCATACATTTCTGAAAAATGCATTTTTCAGACATGCATTGCTGATAGTCCCATTTTGGGATATTACATATGAAGCCAGTCTTTGGAGTCCTAGGACCTAGCCTTCCTAGACTCAAAGAGGGATCTCTCTATTGTATGCAAAGGATGTGGAATTTTTGCTTTTAGGGTTTGATTTTAGGCTAGTTGTTAAGTGTAGGGTTTGTTGTTTGTTTTGGTTGGGTAAGATGAAATAAGAAGAATAGGTGGAGTGAGAGATCATCTAATCATAGGGCTATGGAGCCTATGAAAGTCATGGATATCTCAATAAAGAGTCATAGTGCATTACAGGGCAAATCTAGTGTTTTTAATGGATCCTTAAGTTTATGGGTGAAGTGAAATGGGCATTAAGTTCGGGAAACAAGGTAGGGCAAAGGGCAGTTAAGAATCCTTTGTCAAATACCCATAAACAAGAAGGTCTCAAATATTGATAAGCAAAAGATAATAATCATGAGATAGGGAAAACCATTAACTCAATGAAAATACTTAAACAAATAGACATTCAAGACAAACATTCCAATGAAATATATAAGGCGAGAAACTCATTTAACTTCTAGTGATTTCACCTTCAAGCTTTAGAAAACATTTAAGATAAGAAAATAACTTTAATCAATCAAAGAGGGAACTCCTAAACATTTTTGATCAAGCTATAAATAACTTTTAGTCAAACTGATAGGCATGGACAAAGAACAAGATCGGAACAAGAAATCCTTGGCTTAAACTAACAAGTAATACTTCAAAGAGAGATTTCAAAAACAGAGTTTAGATAGCATCAAATAAGAACGGCTTGCCATAAAACATATTTGGAAACTAGAATATTAGTCCCTTGATGAAATAAACAAGCTTAAGGAGGCCTAAAGAGTAGCTAATAATTCCTTAAACACACCCAACAGAGGAAAACATCAAGGTAATAGAAGGCAGGAAGGACTAAGGTGCTTCAAACAACATTTATTAGCCTATACTTTTTTGTTTTACTGCATATAGAAGGATGAAACATAGTTATAAACAATAAAACATGAAAAAATTACGGACTGTTACACAGTAATTTGTCACCGTCCTTACCATTCCCCGTCCCGCACAATGGAGGACCCATTATGTGACCTGTGAACACTGTCATGCCTTGAAAACATCATCAATGCATCCCTCTGAGTATGAGCTTCATTTCCCCTTGAGACATCTCCTTGCAAAATCCATGAAAACCAGCTCTTTTTGCATTGGCGCGGGTAGACAGTTCAGTACTCGCGCCACTCAGGGAAATCCTGTAAAGAGGTCGCGCCACTTGGCGCTCTGTCATAGAGCAGCAATCGCGCCACCCATTTTAGGGCCTGTTTTTTATATATGGATGGCGGAAGTTGAGTTCAAACAAACTCACAACCACTGCCTATCTTGAGTTGGGAGGTTTGGCTACGGGAGTTCTATGGAAGGGAAGTAGTTTTGCCACCTTCTATGGAACCTTCCTTGTTGATAGGGCCAATCCCATAATAATAGGGATCCCAACTCCCTCCTTCCCCATCTATAAAAGCTTGCTCGTATCATTTGCAAGCTAGTCTTGAAGTGCTGAAGCTTTGCATCTCCCTATTCCCAAGCGCCTTTGTGCTGTAAAGAATCCCTTCTTTCCCTTAAGGCCCATTCAAGCGAGGAGACTATTGTTACGAGACTCTGGAGAGGTTTCCCTTTCCTTGGCGAGTTTTGTGAGACGTGGACAACCGGAGACCCGTTCGAAGGAAGCTGCGACGTCAGAACTTGGTTGTAACTTCTATTCGTTTATCACTTTAATAGATGACTATGATTATGGTTCCGCTCCTTTTTCTATCATGTTAATGCGAGTAATATCTTTTCTGACCGATGTTTAGTTACGTATGCTGGTTCCTATGCATGTTCTGTTCGTTTCTTCTGTGTGCAGGTGTTCATCCACGGAGATCGTGGAAGGATTGTGATCTGCCAAGGCTGAAGGACGGGGACATCTTCTTCTTCAGATCTAGCGTTGGAATCCAGGTAGGCTCTTATCCCAAGTCTTTCATTCGTAACTAGGAGCTTGCGTCATAGCATTGTTTGCTTGTTGCTAGACCCCTGCTGGGCTAGTAGGGATCGCCTCTGTCCGCAGAGGGGATTTACCTCCTCAACAAATTGGCGACTCCACTGGGGATCGTCCGGTTTTCCTTGTCCCATTTATGATTGGTTCGCTTTGATTGTTTCTCCTTGCTTGATGAACCTTCTGGGTCGGATTCTTTCATTATTTTAGCCTCTTGGTTTGCTTAGCTTGTATTGGTCTACTTTTAGAATAGCTTGTTTTTTAATTTTTATTGAAGAACTCGACTGGCGCGGGTTTTAACCCGACAGTCGCGCCACTTGGCGCTTGTTGCATTTGTCCGTGTCGCGCCACTCGGCCTCTGGCGCTAGTTTCAAGGCCACAGTCGCGCCACCCCTGTGACTTTTTTGAGTTTCTTCATTTTTTGGCTTTCTGAGCTTGACCAGTTCTTTTCTTCTTGATTTCCTGATTGTCTGAGTGTGTTGGAGTCTTGTTTGACTGGAATTCACCGCTATCCTTTGGTTGTTTGCCTTTGTCTATCGATTTCACGATTTGAGCCCTAGGGCATCTAGTGGCATAGTGAATCGAGCCCTCCTTGGGATTTTTGGTGTCTTGATTGTCCTGTCAACTTGTTGATTGATTCTTCACGCTCTCTTAACAGTCTTTGGTTGTTTTTCTGCGTCTTTTGAGTGATTGTTCATTCTTTCATTCAGAATTCGTTTGCCCTTGCTTTGGACCTAGATCACACGGTCCATTGGGTGTTTTCGAGTCTTTCTTTGCTTTGAGGGACTTTGGGTCGATTTAGAGATTTGCTTCGTTGAGTGAATGTTGTTTGCTTCGCTCTCTTAGATATCATTTCTCAAATTGTTCCTTTTGTTTTCAGTGCACATTAGCCATTAAACATTGAAAAATCAAAAAAATAATCTCTTTTGCTTTTGTTAAATTAGTGCAAATTGTGATCTTTTCCATATTGCTAGTGATTAGTGTTTGGATGAAAAGTGTGCAATTGCATTAGTTGCATTAGAGACATTCTTTTTTGTATTCCGTTCATTTCGTTTGTATAAAAGCTCTCAACTCTCATTTAACTAGTTTTCATCGAACGAAATGTTGCATCGTGGCATATAGCTTGCATTTAGGAGACACTACATACGATAAGGCCTGGAAATTGAAACTTAATTGAAGATCAACTGTAAAATTCATTCAATTAACCTAAGGCAACATTGGAACTTAACGTAACATATTTAGAAGGTCTAGGCTAGAGACGTGTTCCGGCGTCGTTAAACCTAGCAGCTGTCGTTCGCCTGTTGGCTTTAGACAGCGCTAGTACGGACTTGCGCTCCCCGTACCGTCGCGTATATAAAGGGAGACCCCCCTAGGTTTTCAATCCTTTATCCACAGGAAGCCGAGTCTGCCGCCCTATACCCGTGATACACCGAACACAGCATTCGGGGAGACTACCTGCACGTACGAAAAGTCCTTGGTCGATTTCTGTTTCATTTTTGAAACCAAGGTGTATATTGCAGTTCACGGATATTTGGTACACCCTTTGTGCCTAGTTTTTCCTGAGCAGTCATTTGGTCTTTTCTGACTCCCTAAACTTGGAAAGACCGTCAAGCGCTTGTCCTTTCACGCTTGTATCAACTCTGAAAGAGATAGAGTCATCTTTTTATCGTTTCTCGACTCTTAAAACATGAAACGGTAGGATTTGTTTATTTTCCAATGTGGTAAAATCAATCTCCCACGATAACACACCCGTTTAGATATTGCTTGTGACTGTTTGATCGTGTGTCTTAATTCATTTTCAGCCCGTGTGTGTGTGTGTGTTCTCTTCTTCTAGTCTTTTGTCACGGTGGCGGAACCCTCAGTTTCGTCTACTGGTAGTCCTTACACGGACGATTCTTCAGAGGCTTCTGAGCCTTCTGTTGAACCGCAGCAGCCTGTTGTTTCCGAGTTCCCTGACGGGGGATGCTCTCGCTAACCTTGGAGAGCTGAGTTCCAATCGGCCCTTTCTAATCTCCCGTGTCTCAATTGAGATTAGGAGCTGATTTCCTTTCTCTTACATCGGGTTCACTCGTTTATTGTTAGCTGCTTCTCCTAGTCCTCGCCGTCTTCGCGTGATTTAGCTGCCAGGATCAACCAAGAGACTCGTGAGGAAATTCCTTGTCCGATGACTACCAGCGCATCCCTCGTAGATTGTTTGAGGGAGATGAGTCTCAGGAGACGCGTCTGAACCGGCTACCACATCGTCAGCTGGTCCTTCTTTGCCACAGGGATACAGATCTCTGGGTCAGATTATTTCAGCTGCTGCCTCTATGGGAATATCATCTCCTGCTTCGAGGCCAGCTGCCACTACACCCGGGGTGTCTCCTTCGACGCCCATCACTTCTGTTCCCGTGCGACCCACTGTTTGTGTGGCTGCCTCTTCTGCTGTTGCCTCGGCATCTGCTTCTAGATCTGGGCCAACTCCAGAGGACATTTATCTAGCTACTGTTATACCGGAGAATATCTCTCCGGAGGAGTATCGGTTGTTTTTACAGCAGCCGAACGCCGGAGCTGGACAGCTCCCCCAGGATCCGTACCAATCTTTCTTTTCGCACTATGCACAAGATGGCACTCCCGTGTATGGTTTTCCGGGTCAGCTTGACGAGCATGGGGACATTTTGCGTCTCCCTGCTCCTGAGGCCTATCTTTATGTTCAAGGTTTACCGTACAACCAGGCTCAGAACTTGCAGGCACAACCTTTCCAAGGTCAACTTGCAGGACAACCTGGCTATCAGTACGACCCACAGGGACAGCCCATTCAAGGCTACTCTGCGGGCCAGCAAGGGCCATTCTATAATCCGCAAGGACCATATTATAACCCTGCTGGTCAACCTGCTCAGCCTCAACCGAGGTATCAACAGGGACCGGCCTATGGACCTAGGGGGCAAATCCAGCCTTCTTTACCGATGCAACCGCAATATCCTGTTGTCTCTAACGTTGCATATCAGCCAGGACCACTTTATGGTCCTGCTTCAGGTCAAACTGGTTTCCAGCAAGCACCTGGTCCTGTTCCACCACCAGGCCAACCGGGTCATCCGGTACAACCTGGTGTCCCGCCTCCAGGCCAACCGGCTTATTCGGTGCAACCTGGGGCTCATTTACAACCAGGTCAGCCTGCGCAACCAGCGCCGCCTGTTTATCCGGGCCAACCTGTTCATTCAGGGCCGCCCCCTCACTCGGGTCAACCTGTTCATTCAGGGCAGCCCTCTCATTCCGTTCACTCTGCTCACCAGCCTGCTCACTCAATGCCGCAGCCAAATCAATAGCTGCGCCCTACGTACCAGGCTCCGCAGGGTTCCACTTATCAGCAGTCTACTCATCCTCATAGTGGTTATTATCCTCATGGTCAATTTCAACCAAACTATAACCACTCTGGAGGCTCTCAGTATCATCCTCCTCCACCCGGTTGTAGCTATGCTCAGCAGCCAAATCCAAACGCTGCTTATACGGGGCAGACGCCTAATCAGGGCCCGAACCCTGGTTATCAGGCCCCACACAATGGTTACCAGCAACCAAATCAGTCTGGCTATACGAATTATGCCCCTCACGGTCAGAATCCTACGGGACAGAACCCATGGGGGCAGGGATATTCACAACCATCGTGGAGCATGGGTACCGGGCCTTATTCTGGGACTGGCATGGGAATTAACCCTCCATTGCCGTTCCTAGCTACCTTGGATCTACCGGACGTTTCGAAGTTGACCAATGATCCGATTGCTCATAATCCATATTGGCCCCCGGTCCCGACCAAGATACCAGGAGACTGTCCCAAGTTTGAGGGCAAATCTGGAGAAGACCCCCAGGCGCATGTGATGACGTATCACCTCTGGTGCTCGTCTAACTCTTGGACTGACGATTCGGTTCGTTTGCGTCTTTTCCAGCGTACGTTAACAGGAGCTGCTGCTAAGTGGTACATAGAGCTATCCCGTGGTATTTTTCAGGATTTCAACTCGTTAGCTATGGCTTTCCTCACGCATTTCCAGTTACCGGTCCGGTATGAGGCCGGGACGCACCTCCTGTCTTCTCTGAAGCAGGACACGGCCACTCACATCTCGGATCACATACATGAGTGGCGGCGCCGTCGTCGACTGATCAAGTTTCACATACCTGATCAGATTTTGACTCACTGGTTCACCACCTCCTTTGTGAACAAAATCGCTCAGGATATCACGATGGGAGCGTGTGTGACGGAGGAACAAGCTATCGCACGTGCCCAGTACTTGGATCTTGTTTATTCACAATCTGGCACGCTTTATGACATCCTGCCTGATGCACCACGGCCCGGAGCCAAAAAGGCCCCGCCCACCCCTTCGGTGGATGGTGTCATTGGTTTCGTTTCTCAAAATTCGAAGAAGTCTTCGAATGGGAAGCAGAAGGCTAATTCTTCCAATAATACCTCTGCTAATCCCGCCTCATCCGATTCTGGTAAAACCGCGGAGGTAAATGCCGTTCAGGCCAATCCTGCGGACAAGTCCTCCAAGGGGAAGAAGAAGGGCAAAGGCAAATCAAAATCTGATGCCCCAAAACCGGAATCTAAATCTCGGTCCGAGGATGGCTCACAACGTAAGCCGAAATTTCCTTGCCTCATCTGTGAAGGTGACCATTACACTAAAGATTGTCCAAGACGATCCGAAGTCAGTCAACTTCTTAAAGGCTCAAAGGGAACTCCGGCTGTTTTAAAGGAGCCATTTCCATCTCAGCAGACCCGGATGGTCGAACAAGGTTCATCATCTGCACCGTTTGGGTCTCAAGTTTTCATGATGAAGACTAATGCACCTATCACTATCGCTACGAGGTCCAAGGATTACAATAATCAGCAGCAGGCGCCCGGGAAGGCAGTGGCGGATGGACCGCCTCCCGTATCTGCTTCTGGTTCATTGGAAATTGAGAAGCCGACTCTCGAACCCGTTGTGAAGCCACCTCCCAAGGGTGTTCTTCGGAGATCCTCTTATAATCCAAACGCCCGTGCCGCCCAACATTACGGTATTGTTGAGGATTTGGCCCAGGCGCCATGTGCCATGTCTGCACTTGAGGTTCTTCAAAGTTGTCCTTCACAACGGAAGGCTTTGCTGTCTGCCATCGGTGGTATTGATCCCGCCGATTCGAGCCTTCTCACCTTTGATCTGGAGAATTTTACTCCCCGGCTTCCACATCAAATCGCTTTGGTTATTCAAGTCGGGATTAACGGTCTGAACGTTCACAGAGCCGTCGTAGATGAGGGTGCATCTACTTGTGTTATGTCCTCCGCTTGTTGGAAAGCCATCGGCTCTCCAACCTTATCGTCGTCTCCCAATGCCCTTGAGGCATTTGATGGCCGGGAATCTAAACCCCTGGGAGTTCTCGAGAGTCTGGCGATTACATTACAGGGAAAAACTGTCAACGTGGAAGTAGAAGTGGTTGATGCTAAACTCAACTACAATATACTTCTTGGCCGCAGCTGGACCCATGCCATGCTCTGCGTGCCATCTACTGTCTTTCGATTCATCAAGTTCCCTCACGAGGGCAAGATTGTCACGGTAGACCAGTTGTCGTTTTTTACCTCCGGCTCCGAGAACAACGTGCCGTATGTGGATCAAATTCCGAATCCCCCAGACAGCATAGGACCTGGTCTTTTCAAAGACCCAGTCCTCATGGGTATTTTCCCTGCACCGCCACCGAATACCGCTCAAGTCAACATGTTGTCCAGGACTGATGACCCCTTGCTGATTCCTACACCTGAGCAGGTATATGAGTTTGGAGAGTCCATGCCTTTAACGCCAGTAGAGATCAGCTACTGTGAGATTGTTGCTGCATCGGACCCTCCACCTCCTCGGCATGCTCCGATGAGCATGGCTCTTGACGTCTACTCACAATCCCCCTGGCTTGGTCAGGCTAATTCGCCTGATCCTCTTAGAGAGATTTTTCCCTCAGATGAGGCTATCATTGAAACTATGTCTCTGGAGGAGCTACCCTGGGGCGATGGGCATCATCGTTCCTCGTTTATGCCTAGCCTGGGGGCAATGACTGACTGTCTCGAGCGCTATGCTACTCAAGTTCCTTCCCCTCCTCTTCAAACACCGATCTTGACGCATGAGGTCTTTTCGGAAGGCAATCTGAGTAACATTACTCAAACGGTTCCTATCAACATCTCTGTTAAACCAGGGATTGTTGAGAACATTCATGTGGGTGTGACCTGTTCTCCCGAAGAGATCCAGGTCTATACGGAACTTTTCAAAGAGTTCAGAGATGTTTTTGCATGGTCCTACGAGGAAATGCCGAGAATTGATCCTAGTATTGTCGTGCACGAGATTCCAACCTATCCAGGTGCGAAATTCGTGCGCCAACGCTTGCGTCCCATGCATCCTCGGAAAGCCGCCGCTATCAAGGCAGAGGTTGAAAAACTTCTGAACGCGGGGTTTATTTATCCTATCCCCCTTACAGAATGGGTGTCCAATATCGTCCCTGTCGATAAAAAGCAGGGTACCATTCGATTCTGTGTGGATTATCGCGATATAAATCGCGCCTGTCCTAAGGATAATTATCCCACTCCGTTTATCGATCGGATTATCGACGATTGCGCCGGGAGTGAGATCTACTCCTTAATGGACGGTTTCTCAGGTTACAACCAGATTAACATTGCACCTGAGGATCAACATAAGACCAAATTCATCTGTCCGTGGGGCACTTTTGCATATAAAAAACTCCCGTTCGGCTTAAAGAACGCTGGCGCCACGTTTCAACGTGCCATGTCATATGCTTTTCATGATATTCGCCATATTGTCCAGCCTTATCTGGACGACTTGCCTGCCCATTCGGGTAAGCGAGAGGATCATCCGGAACATCTTCGCCGGATATTTCTTCGTTGCAGACGCTACAATATTAGGCTGAATCCTCATAAGTGCGTCTTCTGCGTCGACTCTGGCCGTCTTTTAGGCTTTATAGTCTCGAAAGACGGAATTCGCCTCGACCCTCTGAAGGTTGAGGCCATTATAAATCTCCCGTCACCCTCCTCCCTTTATCAGTTGCAGAGTCTGCAAGGGAAAGCAAATTTTCTTAGGCGCTTCATCCCGAATTACGCCGAGGTGGCCAAAGGATTCACTCGTTTGTTAAAGCAGAATGTTCCCTTTCATTGGGATGAAATCGCTCAAGAATCCTTTGAGAAGCTAAAGACATTGCTAGTCAATGCTCCGTTGCTTCGTCCTCCGGACTACCACCGCGACTTTACTTTGTATCTAGCCGCCGCATTAAGCACCATCGCCATGGTCTTGGTGCAGGATGACGAGAACAGTGATGAACATGTTGTTTATTACCTCTCTCGGAACCTTCTCGACCCGGAAACGCGTTACGCACATGTTGAGAAGTTGGCCTTAGCAGCCGTACACGCTGTACAGCGCTTTCGCCATTACATCCTTTTGCGCACGATAACAGTGGTTTCAGACTGCAACCCCATGACATATATTCTTTCTAGACAATTGCTGGGGGGCAAGTACTCCGAATGGATCGTCATCCTGCAGGATTTTGATTTGGAGTTCACCACTGCCAAGTCAACTAAATCACTGGTCTTCGCGGATTTGATTTGTTCTCTCCCTACAGACTCTCTTCCTGAACACTCTGAAGATCATATTCCGGACGAAACGTTGTTTCTTATCGATACTCGTGATCCTTGGTACGGGGACATCATAGTGTATCTCCAGACCGCGACATTCCGGTCTGAGTTGGATAAAGCTGCACGCCGTCGGATTCGGCACCAGTCCCAACCCTACCGCATAGTGGGAGATACCCTATATCGTATTGGAGTAGATTCGGTGCTCGGACGATGCCTTACCTTGGACGAGGCTGAGAAAGTCTTGAATGACTGCCACAGTGGCGCCTGTGGTGGACACATGTCCGGATATGCCACTGCCCAAAAGATTCTAAGGGCAGGTTACTTCTGGCCTTCTATATTCAAGGATTGTATTACTGCAGTCCGAAAATGCCATCCGTGCCATATTTTTCAGCGCAAGATGCGCGCGCCGCCGTTGCCTTTGCATCCCGTTATTACCGTCGGCCCTTTCGCGAAATGGGGCGTAGATTTTATGACGTGTAACCCTCACTCGGCCGGGGGGGCATGCGTATATCATTGTCGCCGTCGACTACTTCACTAAGTGGGCCGAGGCGATGCCTACACTAGCTGCTGACGGAAGAACGGCTGCTTCATTTTTATTCAACCATGTTATTGCACGATTCGAGGTTCCTCAAGCTATCGTCACTGATCACGGTACTCATTTCCGTGATTACATGATGGCGGAGCTGACAGCTGCGTTGGGCCTGCGTCACGACAGCTCAACGCCATACTACCCTCAAGCGAACGGTCAGGTTGAAGCGGTGAACAAGGTTTTGGTCACTATGCTTTAACGAACAGTTGGGATTCATAAATCCAGTTGGCATCTCCAACTGTTCTCATCTCTCTGGGCGTACCGAACATCTGCTAAAAGTGCAACCGGATTCACACCATTCCAACTGGTGTACGGTCTGGAAGCTACTTTGCCGGTTCAATGCAAAATTCCTTCGCTTAAGTTAGCTGTGGAGCTCTTACCGGGTACTTATCCTGAGGAAGAGCGTCTTCTGTATCTCGAACGGTTGGATGAAACCCGTCGTCTAGCTACTTTGATCATCGAAGCACAAAAGAAGAGGGTCAAATCTCATTTTGATCAATCTGTTTCTCCCCGTTCTTTCATTGAAGGAGACCTAGTCCTCTTGTACGATCAGGCACATGATAAGCTTGGTGCCGGTAAACTCCAGCCCATGTGGCACGGTCCCTATATAGTAAAACGTGTTGTGAAAAATGGGGCCTACGAACTTATAGACTACGAAGGAGTTCCATTGGCGCAGCCCAGAAATGGGCTGTACCTTAAGAAGTACTACGCCTGAAATGATTTCTTGGTGTGGTGTGTGTACATAGGTGTGTGATTGTCATTTGTGTGCATGGTGTGGTGTGCTTTGTAAACATCTTCCTGCTGATCGGGTCTTCCTGGTTGTGCAGATGTCTATTCATCCATTTGTTGGTTTCGCGGACGGTGCCTCCCGCAGTACCAGGAATCTGTCTTCTGCAGCCTGGGTAATCTACGATCCTGCTGGTGAGTTGATCGACCTGCAAGGTGTTTGTTTAGGACGTACCATGAACAATATCGCGGAATATAGCGCTGTGTTGGAATTATTAACCGAGGCAGTAAACCTTGGTATCCGTGAATTGCTCGTGTACCTAGATTCACAGCTTGTAGTGTTGCAGCTGAACGGGCACTATTCGGTAAGAAACACGTCCATTTTACGATTGTATTTGCGTATTCGATTACTGGAAAGGAATTTTGAATATATTACATATCATCATATACCCAGGCATTTGAATACATTAACAGATGCAGTAGCAAATTTGGTGTTAGATAGACATTTGCGCAATTTATAAATCATCATCACATGTAAAGAAGACTCATCCGGAAATAGATATGCATATATATAGATATCGAAATGTTTACATAGAAGTGTGTCACATAAAACTCAAAAAAATATACATAAGTGTCTTAATACATCCGGAGACACTGAGTCTCTCAAAAAAAAATAGGTGTGGCTAAATCCTAGAGACTAATCAGCATGGTGCTCATGATAGCACGTTACTGCACGCACTAGCCGCCTCAGGATTCGGTGGAGCCGATTTGGGACTCCCACCGTATGGCGCTGGTACTCCAGTGGTACATCTGACAGTCGGGCATAGTCTGGGATCCCATGGACGATCCCCTCGAGGTTCTGAACCAGTGCCTCTCCTCCGGTGCCTTCCCCCTGGATCTCAGGGGCGAGTTGTGTCCTCCGGAAGATAGGAGACATCCCGGCTGGTCTCTCAGGTCCTACATCTGCATGCATATATAATTGTGTTAAGACAAGTGTGTATTAATAAAAAAAACATATAAACATAAAATCAAAATATGAGGTCTTACCCAGCTCTTCGTCCCAGTGGTCTCCTTCTGGTAGCGGGAGATCCGGGTCCCCTGTAAATTCAGTTCCCGCATAGGGCCAATCTTCCACAACGATCAGTTGGCGCCGTATCCATCTGAAGAACTCGGGCTTCCAGGACATCTGTTGCCCGCCTCCAGATCTGGGCATCAGTGCTGCCCAGCGAGCCATTCTCAGCTCTCGTGGTACTGGACTCGCCACATGGGCCTCTTGGCCCTGGAAGGTTGGTATGCGTTCCAGAATGAATGATACCAAGATGGAACCATACCCAAACTGCTTCAGTTTGCCCCGTTTGCACTTTGTGAGCTGCCTTTTCATGTTGATGGTGACGGCTGTTGCCCAATCATACAGTCGGGGACCCATGCATTCTGAGGCCAGTAAGAGTTGAGTCTTTGTAGCCTCGTGCGGTGCCTGCGATCCGGCAGCCCGCGTAATGGTGTGGAGTACAACTCTCAGTGCTAGATCAGGGATGGTTGAGATGTATACCTTCTTACTCCCTGTTCCTGTTTGTGCCCCACGGCACACCCGCGCCATTACTTCTTCCATCTTCTCCCCTGATGGTCTGCTCGCAGTCAGTACAGGGATTGGACCCCTGCGGGATAATCCAGTAACGAAATAAATGTCAGCGACCTCCAATTCCAACACCTGGTCTCGTATTCTGAATACTTGGTCATTTTCATCCCAGAGGTTGATCGGATATTGGAGGAGCTCAGGCTGAGCTCGTAAGCATGGCGTGAGGAAGAACTTTTTTAAGCCACAGTCTCTCAGAGCATTCATACATGCTTGGCTTTGCATGGCCTCTTCGTCCTCATCTCCGTGTTCCCGTTCCTTCCATTCAATTGCCATTCTGACTGTTTATCTGCATTCACATGGTTCAAAGCCTTTAATTAGATCTTCTGTGAGCCTCAAAATTCAAGAAATTTGGCATAAGTACTGGGATTTTAGGCGGAAATTTGGGTTCTGCCGCTGGCGCGACTGTTTTGCTGACAGTCGCGCCATGTGGCGCGGCCCCTTTGATAAAAAGAGCTCAGTGGCGCGGATCCGTGCCCGATACCCGCGCCACTTAGCCCGGCCCTAAAATTTCAAAGGTGCCCTTACAGAGCTGATTTCTAAGGGAAATTCGTTAAAAAATGCATGGAAAGAAAGAGAAAAGGAACGCCTCTTACCTGTCACAGACGAGACGCTGAATGTTTGCCTGGATTGGTCGCAATCGCCGTCAGAAGATTCTGCTCCAAATGGACCACTGTTGCTCTCCACAAGGTAAATAGTAAAAAGTAATTTCATTTTTACCATTGGACATATTTATAACTTTTCGACGTTAAAATGAGTTTTAAAAGTTATTTCTTGTCAAATATTTGCATGCATTATGTCGAAAATGGATTTTACGCTTGTTGGGTATGTGTAGTGACAGGTTTTTGCGACTTAAAAGGTGGAAACGAGTTGTATTTTATACTTTTTCGGACTCGGTAAATACACGAAAAAGTCACTCTGGAGTCATCTTTCAGCTCTTTTCTGACTCTCTAAATATGAAAAGATTGCCGAGGCCCTTGTCGTTTTGATCTCGTTAAAATGGACACGAATCGACATTCACCCGGTATAAGTTTAACCCTTTTTCGGGCCGGGATGGATTGATTACGAAAAAGGAATACCCTAGCCTATCGCGACTAGGAGGTTTTCCCGGATATTATTTTCTACCTTTTCGGATCTGGGGAACTATTTACGAAAAGGGACTTGTGGAGTTTTCTTTTCAGCTGTCTTTTCAAACTCTCTAAACATGAAAAGACGCCGAGTTCTTCCTTTGTCAGACTCGTTAAACCCTGATGACATTGGATTTCGTCGAAATGACGTTCTCCGATTTTCTCCTTCCTAGGACTCGTTAAATGCACTAGGATGGATTCGCCCGAAGGGTGGACTTATATCACAAGCATATGCTATCCCCTTCAAGCTTGTTATCAAAAATAATTGGGGTACTCGCCAGAAATGGTGGGGGAAAAATGGAACCATTGTCGTTGTCGTCGGCGGTATGTCGCTCTTGAACATGGCACTTGTCTGCATTCGTGTCGGGTTGGGGACATCTCATCTCGTTGTTTCACTTTGCTTCCATGGGTTTGGGTAATCTCTTTTGACCTCTCATCTGTTCATTGCCTCGTCGCCATGACCTTTGATCTGTTGATGTCAAATACTGCCAAGTCCATTGTCGTGCCGTTTATATGTTCAAGAGAAGTTGGCCTCTGCGAATATCAACCTTCCTCTGTTTCTCATATGGCCCCGATTCACAACAAAACATTATGTTCCTCTGTCTCGTGTCGATGATGTGGGAATTATTATGGCCCACCTTCGATCAAGGTCACTTCCTGTCGACTTCAACTCATTATCCAGGAAGTTGGTCTAGAGACTCCTGATGGTACCTTGGAGCCTGCATGCCTTAATGGCGGGTTCGTCGCATTCGACGTGAGGTTTTCATCATTGGCCTCCGATCGGATGATTCTACGGGTGTTCGACGTCAGCTCATTTATTCACACGCTGTAGATTGTACCTGTAGTACCTTGAGGACCATCGTCATTATTGGTGGTTTCTCTCGCGTCTGTTAACAGCTTTCATCATTGGCTGGTAATCAGACGATGTTCTTGCATGTTCGACATCGGCTCACACATTCGCATGCTAGAACTTGTACTTGTTTGGGTCGAGATGGAGCGCAAGACCCTGGATTGTGTCTGTTGTAATCCAGGCTGCGATTGTGGATTATTGTCATTATGTACATGACTCAATGATTGGATGGCTGTGACCATACCCGAGTCTATTTGTTTGATCTTAGTTGGATGGCTGCGCCCATACCCTAGATCCGGATTATAGCATACTCTGTTCGGATGGCTGCGTCCATACCATATATATACATCATGTACTTGAGATATCAGTTGTATCTTTCTGTGCAGGGTTTCCGACGGCGGGCCTTCAGTTGGACATGTTCTCGTAAAGCATTTCACCCCTCTCTCTCTCGGGCCTCATGCTTTAGGGGGCATCTGTTACACAGTAATTTGTCACCGTCCCTACCATTCTCCGTCCCGCACAATGGAGGACCCATTATGTGACCTGTGAACACTGTCATGCCTTGAAAACATCATCAATGCATCCCTCTGAGTATGAGCTTCATTTCCCCTTGAGACATCTCCTTGCAAAATCCATGAAAAACAGCTCTTTTTGCATTGGCGCGGGTAGACGGTTCATTGCTCGCGCCAATCAGGGAAATCCTGTAAAGAGGTCGCGCCACTTGGCGCTCTGTCATAGAGCAGCAATCGCGCCACCCATTTTAGGGACTGTTTTTTAAATATGGATGGCGGAAGTTGAGTTCAAACAAACTCACAACCATTGCCTATCTTGAGTTGGGAGGTTTGGCTGCGGGAGTTCTATGGAAAGGAAGTAGTTTTGCCACCTTCTATGGAACCTTCCTTGTTGATAGGGCCAATCCCATAATAATAGGGATCCCAACTCCCTCCTTCCCCATCTATAAAAGCTTGCTCAGATCCATGGCAAGCTAGTCTTGAAGTGCTGAAGCTTTGCATCTCCCTATTCCCAAGTGCCTTTGTGCTGTAAAAAATCCCTTCTTTCCCTTAAGGCCCATTCAAGCGAGGAGACCATTGTTACGAGACTCTGGAGAGGTTTCCCTTTCCTTGGCGAGCTTTGCGAGACGTGGACAACCGGTGACCCGTTCGAAGGAAGCTGCGACGTCAGAACTTGGTTGTAACTTCTATTCGTTTATCACTTTAATAGATGACTATGATTATGGTTCCGCTCCTTTTTCTATCATGTTAATGCGAGTAATATCTTTTCTGACCGATGTTAGCGTTGGAATCCAGGTAGGCTCTTATCCCAAGTCTTTCATTCGTAACTAGGAGCTTGCGTCATAGCATTGTTTGTTTGTTGCTAGACCCCTGCTGGGCTAGTAGGGATCGCCTCTGTCCGCAGAGGGGATTTACCTCCTCAACACGGACACATCACCATTAACCAAGATCAGGGATCCTACAAGCAACCTTCATCATCATCAATCAAAGCAAATCATCCACAAGCTCCACAACACCAAATTGCTCTTCAATCTCAAAAAACCATGTATTGCTCTCAAAGATCATCAAATGCCAACATTTACAATGAATCCCTCATGCTCTATTGAACTCAGCAAAGGAGAGAAAAGACCCTAGATGGGGTTGGAAAATGTCAAAATCACTCATAAATGTCATAAATGTCCAAGAGACCATGCAAGGCCCAAGGCACAAAATATCCCATGAAATAAATGCCAAAATAACTTTTAACACCCAATTCTAGAGTGATTTTCCTTAAAAAACACTAAAATATGATTTTACAATAAATGAGTGTGTTTTGTTGACTTTTGGCCAAAAACACACTAAACAGTCCATTTGTGCGTGCCACCTCAGGCAAAAAATAGGCACTTTTGCAACAAAGTTTTGGATCCCTTCCCGATGTCGGATTTGGCTCCGTGATGGCTCGTTGGAAAGCTTGATGAGTCTAATTTATAGAAATTCTTGTGGTTTCTAGATCTAGATTTTTTATCCTATATAAAATTCCAGAACTCCAACACTACCATTAGCGCAGCATCAGGTCCGAAATAAAGGCAGAATGGCGAAAATTTAGGTGTTTTTTGACCTTTTGAGGGGTCAGAACTACTCCAATTCCTTTGAAACTTTCTGAGCGAAGTGTAATAGCCATGGGAAGTCCACAAATTACGAGTTTTCCCTTCTAGGATGCTCCAGGGATTAGCGTAGTGCCAGTGGCGCTGCGCTAATAGGCCTTTAAACTCACAAAAAACAAAAAGTTTCCCAAATTTAGTCAAAATTGGTGGACTCCCTCAAGGGGTTTTGGAGACCTGTTAAGAAGTCGAAGCCAGAAATTCAAGGTTTTCATGACACTTTAACTTTTTTAGTGTTTCGATTTCAATGAGGGCCTTCTTCAGTTTGGCACAAGTAAGTTTGTTTTTCATTGCATAGTACTTGGTCATATTTTTCTGGACATCAAGGCCCCTCTTTATCTTCTTGAAGTACTTGTGCTCATCTTTTTAACACTGAATGATACCTTGTGCCATCCCAAAATCCCTCTCCCATTCCCTATTTTGTGCATATTTTCTTTGGAGTAGTAGTCTAGTGGCCACTTCCTCATCTTCATTATGACTATCTAGGTCAATGAATTGGGGCTTTTGAGTAGTTTGCTTACTCCCCTTACCTTTATTACTCGTGTCCATATTTTCTTTGCCTTTGTCAAGCCTTTGAGCTGAAGCAGGTGGCAAGGTCCCTTGCCTTTCGGAGGTAGCAAACACTTTCCTCGGCCCTCTTCGGTATGTGCATGCCAGAGGTGTGATGGTGATTCTGTTAGTCTCTTTTCCATGGTTGTGATCATCACTTAGACTATGAGCCTCTTCCCTTGTTTTTCTGTCATCATGAATAGGGTTATTTTCTTTGTTTTCTGCATTGAAACTATATTCATTGTCACTGAAGGGCTGATTGTTGTCATGACTGTCATGACTATTCTCCTCTTTGTTTTCTTCCTAATCACATGAATCTTTGTCACTATCTTTTACCTCGTCCTCACTATGATATGTTTCATTTTCCTCACTGTTGCCTTAAATATCTTCCCCACTGTGAGCTGTCTCATCTGCCTCTTCTTGATCCTCTATTTCATTGCTGATTTCCCCTCCTTTAATGCTCATCTCATTTTCACTTTCAACCTCTTCATTTCCTTCAACATCCTCTTCCATAGTGGCAGTGCTTTGTTCACTGTTTTCACTATCATGCTCACTATCCTTAGTGTCATGCTCACTCTCCCTTTGACTTTCAATCCCCTCATCTTCATCAACATCCTCTTGGCCAGTAGTCTGTTCATCAACATCATTCTTTTCTTCACTTTGGGTTGAATCACTTGAATCATTACCATCATTGCCTTCTTCCATATTGTCACTGTTTTTATCTTTATCACTGCCATGTTCACTGCCCTCTTCTTCACCATAATTTCCTTCTTCTTCTTCCTCATTAATTTCTATCTCTCCCTCACTAATTTCATCACCTTCATTGTCAGCACTCTGTTCATCGTCTTCACTTCTTTCTGTGCTTTGGGCTGACTGATTTGAACCATTACCCTCACTATCATCAATTTTTCCATCATTGGCTCTGTCATCCTATTCATTTGATGCATCAATAGAAGGGGAAGAAGGAAGGTTTCCTTGAGGTGAGGGCACTTGTGCGGATGAGGAGGGAAAGTTTGGTTGATGAGAAGGATGTCGGTTTGTGAAGACTTCATGTGCTATGAATACCTCCCAAGATATACCTGTTGCTACAACTGATGTAATGCCACCATCTTGATCAAGGAATGGTGAAATAAAATTTTCATTTGTTGGGAGGGATTCCTACTCTAGACAACAGAAGACATCTTCTCAATGCTCCTATAGAGATAATAGGTTAAGTTGAGCATCTTAACCCTTGTGAAATGCATGAGGAGTCTGACATGGTAGGAGTTTATCCTATAATATCTCCCCTCACAGGTGAAGTACTTCATAATAACCATCATGAATGGTGCAAATCTGTGTTTGAGGTGTGAGAAAGGGAAAATTGTCCTGCTGCCTCCTCTATACCTAATTTTGAAAAATGGCTCTAAAAAGTCCTTGTCCAATTTTCCCTTCTTAAACCAATTCTCACCAACAACAGGGATACCTGTGGCATCAGAGATGGTATCTACTGAGATCTCAAAATATACTCTTGCAAGGGTTGAGTGTTTGTTGTACAAGTTGAGAATGAGAAGCCTTGTAAGCTCTGGGTGGCTTTTCACTTGTTTGACCTTGTCAGAAAATTGGAAGCACCCTGCATTCCAGAAACATGATAGGATTATGGGAGAGGAGGTGATGGCCACTCTGCTCTTGGGCTCAACTCTATTGACTTTCCCTCCCTTATGATGTGGTCTCAAAGGCCTTTGACCCCTTTCATTTCTACTGCTATTTTCTACTCCTAACATGGTGATAGGAGATGTTGGTTGACAAACTAGAGTTTGGTGGAGCAAGATGAAGAAGGTGGTGAAGTCAACTTGTAGTGAATGAGTGACGTGGAGGTTAGTTCAAGGATTGAGTTTTTTTGGAGCTTAAGGGGGCCTTTCTTAAAAGTGTATTGCAGCCACACTTAACTTACATACCCGCAAATGACATTTAACTGGTCTAAGAAGGTTAAAAACATAGGCTCACTTGCATGTAAGACCTAGGTTTTACCAACCTAGGGTTTAATCACTTCAAAGCCACAAAAATAATAAAATTTATTTGAAAATTGCTTGCGGACAAAGACAGAATGTCACCTACCAATTCTTAGTTCTTCTACAGACCCTGGAGGTAGCTTGGATGATGAAATTTTAGCCTTGGGGCAAGTTTTTTCTTTATTGGAGGCCTTCTGCATTAGTGCAGCACCCTACTCGAGCTGTCAGACTTCGAGTGAGTTGGGCCCATATTTGTGCAGCACCCAGGATTTGCGTAGCACCAACCAAGATTTGCACAGCGCCTTGTAATTTTGAATGGGGGAAGAGTGTATTAGTGCAGCGCCAGCCTGTATTTGCGCAACGCCAGTGATTTGCGCAGCGCCAGTAGCCTTCGACGAAAAAAATTATGTTCTTCTTCTGCAAGTTCTCTTTTCTTTTTGTGATAGAAAAAATGAGATGGGCAAAGAATCTTAGGGCCTTTTATACCCTTTGGAAAATAAATTAAAACTTAAAAACCCACTTTACTATGTTTTCCTTTGGTCACTTTATAAATTTCATTGATATCTCTTGACTCTTTTTTGCAAGTGATGTTGAACTTTGCCAAAGTGATTTTTCTTTGGTGAGGGTGTGGTGAAGGATGAAAAAGTTCCCTTTTTCATATTAGAAGGTATGTGCACTGTGCAAACTATCCTTTCTTGCAATGATAAACTGAAACTATTTTTCTTACCCTTTTTGGCATTTCTTGAGTGTAAATGACCTGAAACATGTGTTTTCACCTTCTTACTGATTATGACAATGACATGTTTATTTTGACAAAGTTTAGCAAATTATACCATGTTATATCTTCCCTTAGCTACTTCTGATTTCTGCAGGTGCCTATAGTACATTTGCTTTTGATCCCTTTGTCACAGTTTGGATCTTTACAACCTTTAGTCACCCAACAGGGATTTCAGGGTCAGCATGATTTTCCATTTTGACACTTTAACTCATGCTTCCTTTATCTTGACCATTTCGAACACCTTTGACTGCTCTTGAAAGCTTAGGTTCCCTCACACTCATACTCTTTACAATTTCTCCCTTTGGTGTGGTGAAGCAGTGTTGCTTTGACAAACCCTAAAAGCCATCTTGAATAGCCTTTGAAGGCTTTCTGTTGTCATGATGGAGGTCCATCATCTTTATTTCACCTGTCTTTCCTACTTACCCAAAGTTTTAGGTTTTAGGGCTATTAGAGAAGAATAAGTAGTGTTGTCTTCTAAGTTCTCTATAGACCTTTCAAGTTCATTCATTTCTGTTCAGTTCACCTCACATTTTTCCCTTTTCATTGATAATTTCTAAAAATATTCAATGTGTGCTTGGTTGTGTTGTTGTGCCTTTTGTCGTTGTGGCATTTTTACTGGTTCTTTCCTTAGCAATACTGTTTTTTTCCAATCAGTCCCAAAACCCTACTTCTTTTTGTACATAGGCCTGATGCCTTTCCTTTGTTGTGGCTGTCCTTAGGGATGATTTTCCATCTTACCTTACCTCTTTTTCTGCCGATAGCCATCTCAATCATTCCTGAAAAAATGTCTAAGACAAGCAGCTGTCTTTGGTAGAAGTTGTGCTTTAACCAAGGAGACCTTCCTTGAAGGATTTTTTGATCCATTTCGACAATCATATGTTGTCCTCCTTATTCTTTGATTGCAGCCTCTTGGCACATGAAAAACAAAGATTTTAGAATACCAAAACAAACCTATGACCTATGAAACCCTAGGTGACCGAGTGGGAGGCTCTTTGGACTTGGCCTTTGACTGAAAACTTGGTTTTTTTTCTTCAAGTATAAAAAACAGATTTTTTAATATTTTGATGTATTGAAGATTCAAAATCCAATGTACTTGATTTATCTAAAGAGCCTACAGAGATAGTTTTGAGACCATCAATGCTTGATGTATCCAGGAAACATAAGAGTGAGCAGGTTGGTTAGTGATCCTAGGTGTCAAGTGGAGGAAAGTAAGAAATCCAAAAACAGAGTGCTAAGGTCACAGGTGACAAAACATACACAAAATGAGTGACATGAGCCCATGATGGGTCTTTTGGGACTGGTGAGCTGACCATGAAATGATGGGATAATGAAATAGTGAAAAAATTATCCTAAGGATAATGAAGACAGTGAGATTTCTAGAACTCACAATAGTCATGAATTTTGTTTCTAGAAATCTAGCATAAGCATTTAGTCATCTACAAAGGAAAAAATTACTGATGACTAACAGTGGCTCCACTTGGGGAGGGAAACTCCTTTTCAAGAGGTGTCTAGAACTTTAGATCTCTGGTTTTATGGAGACCAGTGCCTCATCCATTGGGAGGATTTTTACTTTTTTCATTTGTTGATGCTTCTTCGAAGTTGGAATCTCAATAATCTGAAATACATCATTAGCTTAAATTCATCTTTGCCTACCCAAATTATTTGCCTTATATTTTTTATTACTTGGGTGCACTTTAACTGGAAAACCCTTGACATTCTTTTTATCTTGAAAGTAAAACAAACTATCTACTTTTATCTTATTTCTTCCAAGAGTTCATATTATGCTAATGAACTGTTTTTATTCTCTACCTGGACTAACTGACTGTCAAGATTAGGTTGTATGACAGACTTCATTATCTAAGCTATTAACATGAAAATGAAAGCATGGTTTAAATCATGATTAGGAAATCTAACTTACCATGAGTTGTGGCATAAGAACAAGCTGCACACAAATATTATTTAAGCATCCCCATCTTTCTCTTTGGTTTAGTTTTAAGCATGTGGAACTAGTATCTTTCACTCCTAATCTATCCTTTTTGACAATTCAAGTTTGAATGATTTGACAAGCTCTATTTCTCTAACTTATCAACAATAAATTGAAAACATGTTTCAACCATGATTAGGCTAGATGACTGAAAAAAGACCTTGTTTTTGAACCAACAGTGGCATTTAAACTTGCTCACTTTCAGTAGTACTATTTTTTGGGTATGGGGCTATACCTCTTTTCAAACCTACCCTCTTTTTCATTTTTTCTATGTTTTTGTGTTTTTGTGACTTTTCTCATGCAACGTTTTATGTACAATGAATGACAATTTTTTAAACTAAAGGTTTTTACAAAAAATGGTACTTAAGCATCCTGTCCTCAAAAGGATCTCCTAACATTATTTGTATGTTCAACTCTTGTAAACAAAAATCAAAGTTACCTCCGTTTGAAAACATGCTATAAGTATTTTTACAAAAAAATTCAAACAATTCATGCTCTCCTTGGTATTTCCTCTTTGAGTCTTGCTTCCCAAATTTGTTTCTTTCGAAGATCCTCCTTAGGTAGAAAAGGTATTCTTTATCAGCTTCAAAACAAATGACGATGTCATCAATTTATATCATAGTGAAGAAGTTAAAAATAGGGGCCATGGCTCTTTGGAAGGTGTCTTCAGCACTCCTTAGTCTAGGAAGCATTCAGTCAAACATGTAGTTGTTCCAAGGAACTTTGAAAATGTATTCACGCTGATTGATCTGAAGTGCTATCATCTGATGGTAACCTGAAACACTGTCATGTAATGAAATTTTGTTAGAAAATCCTACCCTTGGCATAGGATGATTTATCTTGGGAAAAGGGTATTTGTACTTGATGGAGGTTTTGTCTATGTATCTAAAGTCTATACACAACCTGCATCCTGTGGCTTTCTTTTCTAGTGATACAATTTTCCCAAGGGTTTCATGTTCTTTCTTGGAAGGAGGCCTCTTTTTAATAATGTCTATGTCACAATGCTTTAAGCTTTCATTCCTATATACAAAAGCATATTGAAACTTCTTGCATAACCTTATGTATTTCAGTTTTGTGTGTAATGACAAGGCTTTGGATAACTTAATCATTTTGGGCCTTCCTAGGTTGCCTACATTATACTCCTCTATATCATTTTCAGTAGATACTCCTTTAGGGTCCATAGCAACATTTGTGAGAGTCAAAAATTCTTCTGAAGGGACAAAACTCTTTGATGATGAGGTATCTATGTAAGGCAAAAACATAAGACTCTTTTGATCCAGATTCTCAAAGATTACTGTTCTGTGAGGGTATTTCAGTATTTCTGGATTGGAAAAAGAGAAAAGTTGTGTTTTTGAGGTTTGTACTTCATTTGAACAACCTGATTCATATACTAAACTAATTTTTGGTTTTGAAATTTCATTTTAGTTTGCAGAAAATCAAGTTTAGTTTTATTCTCATGTGGTTTTTCAGGGTTGTTATAGTTTTGACTGTTGAGTTCCTCATGCAGAGACTATTTTGACTATTGTAGGGTGTCTAGATATATGTAAACTTTACTTATCTTCTCATTAATGTCCTCTTCATTGCATAAGATTAAAGAATCAAGATCTGAATGAATAGAATAAAGAGGAGCGTTGTTGGGCCTTTCCTAACTGCTAACCATGTATTTCATGTGTGAGTCCTGGTATAACCTCTTGGTTTGGTTGAAAACGGGGATGGTAGCATATGACATGTCAAGTTGGAGGTTCTTCTAAAGCTTGGCTCCCCAAGATCTGGATAAAAGAGTCCCATACTTAGGGGGAATATCCGCCACTACTATGTCCATGACAAGACCTTTAGTAGGTATTTGTGCCAGATTGACACAAATATCCTTGATTAGGCATAAACACTTGACTCTACTCGAATCGAATGAGTACAATTATTTTTAAGGTTTAGTAATTTCTAAGCCTAATCTCTCCATCACAAATTTGGGCACGAGGTTGTGAGAGGCACCGAAGTCCAGCATGGCATTATGAAAGATTTTGTCATGTATATTTAAACTAACATAGAAAGGGGGAGTGGCTCCTTCTTGGTATTTACCTTCCACTTCAGGTCCAAACAAAAGCTTGGCTTTGTCATCAGTTAAGTGCAGGGTGTCAATATCATTTCCCACGTTTAAGACTTTCAGAACTTGGGACCTACACACCTGTTGAGTAACCAATTCAGTGAGAGGCATGATTATCTTGATTTTGGAAATCTCTCCCTCAAAGCTGAAAGGTATTTGTGTTTTGGATATATTTACATAAACTTTATCAGCCATGAACCTTTCTACATTTTTAATTTTCTAATTCTGATTCAGAGCTTTAGACAAAATAGTTTTCTCAGGGCCACTAGTGGAGGTACTAGGGAAGCTTGGGTCATTGTTTTGCAGGCTGATTTTCCAATTGTTTGGATTAGATTTCTTAGCCATAGTGTTGACATTCTCTGCTGCTTTCTTAGGAGTGTTTTTAGGTGCTTTCCTAACAGCAATGTCTATTTGGATTTTCTTGGGGTGATCTTGGTTCTTTTTGCTCCTAAGGTCATATTGCCTATGGAATTCCATTATGGCATTTTCAAATCCCATGCGGTAGTCTTCAGAATCCTCATGGTTTATGTCAGTTTGATCTGAGGAAAAGAAAACTTATTCTTCTTCAGTGAGAAATACATCATCTTCATTATCAGAACCTATTAAGTTTACATGGATTTCTTTAGGTTCTATAATTTCTCCTTCTTCTTCATCTACAAAGTTTTGTTGAAAGGGAGGTCTGATTTGTTGGTCATTTTCCCTTTGTTTGATTTGAGGAATGTCTCTTCTGAAGTTTTGAGATCTATTTCTATTTTAGGGATTGGCTTGGTTTTCCCTAAGAGGTGTCCTTTCATTCACATTTATCCTTTCTATCATTCTCTCTATTGTTCTCATTAGGCTGCCCATTTTGGTATCGGATGAGGAGGTTGAGGGCATGGCTTCATATTTGTGGGTCACTCTCTTTTATGACCTCATCCTAGCTCTTTATTCAATCAAGTTGACCTCTGCACTAATAGCTGCCCTTAGCATTTCTTCTAAAGTTGCGGGCTCTCTCTCTCTCAATTGGAATTTCATGTCTAGATCAAAGCCTTTAGGAAATTTCACTAGTGCTAGGCCTTGTGGGGGTTTCATGTGAGGTGGGTGGGCATTGTAGACACTTTTAAACCTGGTGCAATAATCTTGTACACTTTCCCCTACATTCCTCTTAAGATTTTTATATTCAGAAAGGATTTGGAGGGGATTTTTCTTGATTTCCCACTTATGTATGAAAGTATGGTATAGGGAAGGGAGATCATGTATTGTGTTAGGAGTTAATGCTTTGAACCATTTTTTTTCCTCTCCTCGTAATATTTGTGCAAAGATCCTCATTTTAATGGTTTCTTCTTCTATTTACATGTAATCAAAGGCACCAGTTATCCTATCTACATGTTGTTGGGCAGTGGTGGATTCATCTCCTGTGAAATGAGTGATCTTGGATTGGTAGTCATTTGGCAAAGGCACTAGAGGTTGAGTTAAAGCCAAGGGGGCATACCAAGCTGCCATGATTGGAGCTAATGGAGGATTTAAAAGAGGAGGGTTTGTGAAAGGAGGTGTGTGATGAAGTGGAGTGGTATTCACATTGTTGGTATGGATGGGTGTGGTGGAATTACTTGGACCAACAAAATGATTCTGAGTAGGTTTGGTATGGAAAGAGCTGAAGTGATGGAGAAGTTGAAAGTCAGGTGGTGTGGAAGTAGAGGCTTCCCTATTAGAACTCTACTGCAAATCTATGTGCTCAAGGTCAGTCTGGTCAATATTAGTTTGTGACTTGGTTTTGAAAAGGTTATTTGTATGGTGCAACTCAAACTAGGGATCTTGCAAAGATGTGAGATGTTTAGGTATAGAGCTCGCTCTATGAATGGTCCTAACAGTAGTTAAGCTATCAGATCTAGAAGTTTGCCACAAAATATTCTGGGTGATAAACTATGTTGGGAGGGTTTGGGTCTGGATGAGATTTGGTACTGATCCTATGTGAAGCCAGATTTCAAACTCAAAATGTAGAGAGGTTGAAAGTTTAGGTCTGTTTTCCAAAGGCTGACCTCTCTTAGGTTCTTGGTAAACTCAAACAGTATGGAACTAGGCTTCTAAACTTCTCAGGGCTGGTTTGATACAATCCTAGGGAGTATAATGAGAACTAGTGAAGTAATAGGCCTACTAGAGGCTAGTGGAGTCGCCAGGTGGATATTTTTTGTTGTTTTAAGGATGTATGTTTATGGTCCACCACCAATAACTGAAAAAAAACAAATCTAGGAATTTTTTTGGAGTTTTCTGAGTTCTTTCCTGTAGCTCTATGGTTTGTAAGAGTGTCCTACAGCTGAGTCATGATTTTACTAGGATGGTGAAACTACTATATTCTACTCTTTGGCTAACAATTTGAGTTCTCTATGATTTGATAAGGGTTTATGAAGTCCTAAGGGATACTTAGATTGTCACTGACTCAGAGTTCCTATCATGATCACCATTGTGTTAGTGATAGTGATGAGGTCGTTACAAATCACAGGGTACTGTTTGACAAGGGCTTATGAATTCTCAAAGGATGTATAAGCTTGTTACTTACTCAAAATGTCCCACCGTGATTGCCAGAATGTTAGGGTGGTGATGAGGTGGCAGATTCATTGGATTTTCTAAGTCTAACTGAGGGTCTAATGAGTCCTAAGAGGTATTCAGGCAACCATGTACTCAGAAGGTCCCACCACGATTTCCAGAATGTTAAGGTCCTGTGATTTCGCAGATTGGCAGACCAAATGCATAGCGTAACATGAAACCAGTCTTTGGAGTCTTAGGACCTAGCCTTCCTGGGCTCAAAGAGGGCTCTCTCTATTGTATGCAAAGGATGTGGAATTTTTTCTTTTAGGGTTTGATTTTAGGCTAGTTGTTAAGTGTAGGGTTTGTTGTTTGTTTTGGTTGGGTAAGATGAAATAGGTAGAATAGGTGGAGTGAGAGATCATCAAATCATTGAGCTATGGAGTCTATGAAAGTCATGGATATCTTAACAAAGAGTCAGAGTGCATTATAGGGAAAATCTAGTGTGGTCAATGGATCCTTAAGTTTATGGGTGAAGTGAAATGGACATTAAGTTGGGGAAAAAAGGTAGGGCAAAGGGCAGTTAAGAATCCTTTGTCAAATACCCATAAACAAGAAGGTCACAAATACTCATAAGAAAAATATAATAATCACGAGATAGGGAAAACCATTAACTCAATGATAATACTTAAACAAATATACATTCAAGTCAAACATTCCAATGAAATATAGAAGGCAAGAAACTCATTTAACTTCTAGTGATTTCACCTTCAAGCTTTAGAAAACATTTAAGATAAAAAAATAAATTTAATCAATCAAAGAGGGAACTCCTAAACATTTTTGATCAAGCTATAAAGAAATTTGAGGCAAACTGATAGGCATGGACAAAGGGCAAGATCAGAACAAGACCTCCTTGGCTTAAGATAACAAGTAATACTTCAAAGAGAGATTTCAAAAATAGAGTTTAGATAGCATGAAATAAGCAGGAATTGCCATAAAAAATATTTGTAAACTAGCATATTGATCCATTGATGAAATAAAAAAGCTTAAGGAGGCCTAAGGAGCAGCTAAGAATTCCTTAAACACACACAGCAGAGGAAAGCATCAAGGCAATAGAAGGCAGGAAGGACTAAGGTGCTTCAAACAACATTTCTTAGCCTATACTTTTATGTTCTACTGCATATAGAAGGATGAAACATAATGATAAACATGAAAACATGAACAAATTAGAGACACATTACCATTAACCAAGCTCAGGGATCCTGCAAGCAAGCTTCATCATCATCTATCAAAGCAAATCATCCACAAGCTCCACAACACCAAATTGCTCTTGAACCTAAAAAAACCATGTATTTCTCTCAAAGCTCATCAAATGACAACATTTACAATGAAGCCCTCATGCCCTATTTAACTCAGAAAAAGAGGGAAAAAACCCTAGATAGGGTTGGAAAATGTCAAAATCACTCATAAATGCCCAAGAGATCATGCAAGGCCGAAGGCACAAAATATCCGATGAAATAAATGCCAAAATACTTCTAGCACCTAATTCTAGAGAGATTTGCCTTAAAAAAACACTAAAATATTACTTTATAATAAATGGGTGTGTTTTGTTGACTTTTGGCCAAAAACACACTAAACAGTCCATTTGTGCAGCGCCACCTTAGGCAAAAAAAAGGCACTTTTGCAACCCAGTTTTGGACGCCTTCCCGATGTCGGATTTGGCTCCGTGATGGCTCGTTGGAAATATTCATGAGTCTAATTTCTAGAAATACTTTTGGTTTCATAATCAATTTCCTGTAACCTATTCAAAATGCCAAAATCACAACACTGCAATTAGCGTAGTGCCAGGTCTGAAATAGAGGCAGAATGGTGAAAATTTAGGTGTTTTTTGACCTTTTGAGGGGTCAAAAATGCTCCAATCCCTCTGAAATTTTCTGATAAAATTTTTCTAGCCATGGGAAGTCCAAAAATGCTGATTTTTCCCTCTGATGAGGCTCCAGGGATTAGCGTAGCACCAGTGGCGCTACGCTAATAAGCCTTCAAAATCACAAAAAACAAAAAGTTGCCCAAATTTAGTGAAAATTGGTGGAGGCCTCCCTCAAGGGGTTTGGGAGACCTGTTGAGAAGTTGAAGCTAGAACTCCAAGGTTTTCATGACCCTTTTCCTCTTTTAGGGTTTTGATTTCAATGAGGGCCTTCTTCAGTTTGGCACAAGTAAGTTTGTTTTTCATTTCATAGTACTTGGTCATATTTTTCTGGAGAGAAAGGCCCCTCTTTATATTTTTGAATTACTTGTGCTCATATTTGTAACACTGAATGATACCTTGTGCCATATCAAAATCCCTCTCCCATTCCCTGATTTGTGCATCTTTGCTTTGGAGCAGTTTTCTAGTGGCCACTTCCTCATCTTCATTATCACTATGTAGGTCAATGAATTGGGGCTTTTGAGTAGTTTTATTGCTCCCCTTACATTTCTTACCCTTGTCCATATTTTCTTTTCCCTTTTCAAGCCTTTGAGCTGATGTAGGTGGCAAGGTCCCTTACCTTTTGGAGGTAGCAAACACTTGCCTTGGCCCTCTTTGTTATGTGCATGCAAGAGGTGTGATGGTGATTCTGTTAGTCTCTTTTCCATGGTTGTGATCATCACTTAGACTATGAGCCTCTTCCCCTGTTTTGTTATCATCATGAATAGGGTTATCTTCTTTGTTTTCTGCATTGGCACTATTTTCATTGTCATTGAAGGGATGATTGTTGTCGTGACAGTCATGACAGCTGTCATGACTATTCTTCTCTTTGTTGTCTTCCTGATCACGTGCCTCTTTGTCACTATCTTTTACCTTTTCCTCACTGTGATATATCTCATCTGCCTCTTCTTCAACCTCTATTTCATTACGGATTTCCCCTCCTTCAATGCTCATCTCATTTTCACTTTCAACCTCTTCATTTTCTTCAGCATCCTCTTCCATAGTGGAAGTGTTTTGTTCACTTTTTTCACTATCATGCTCACTTTCCTTACTTTCATGCTCACTGTCCCTTTGACTTTCAATCCCCTCATCTTCATCAACATCCTCTTGGTCAGCAGTCTGTTCATCAACATCATTCTTTTCTTCACTTTGGGTTGACTCACTTGCATCATTACCATCACTGCCTTCTTCCATATTGTCACTTTTTTTTATCATTGTCACTGCCATGTTCATTGCCCTCTTCTTAACCATCATTTCCTTCTTCTTCTTCCTCATTAATTTCTATCTTTACCTCATTGATTTCATTATTTTCATTGTCAGCACCCTGCTCATCATCTTGACTTCTTTCCTTGCTTTGGGCTAACTCATTTGCACCATTACCCTCACTGCCATTACTTTTTGCATCATTGCCACTGTCGCTCGCTTCATTTGATGCATCAATAGAAGGGGAAGAAGGGAGGTTTCCTTGAGGTGAGGGCACTTGTGCAGATAAGGAGGGTAAGTTTGGTTGATGAGGAGGCTATAGGTTTGTGAAGACTTCATGTGCTATGAATACCTCCCAAGGTATACCATATTGCTCCACCTGATGTAATACCACCATCTTGATCAAGGAATGGTGAAATAATATTTGCATTTTTTGGGAGGGATTCCTCCTCTGGACAACAAAAGGCATCTTCTCAATGCTCCTATAGAGATAGTAGGGTAAGATGAGCATCTTAACCCTTGTGAAATGCATGAGGATTCTGGCATGGTAGGAGTTTAGCCTGGAATATCTCCTCTCACAGGTGAAGTACTTCATGATAACCATCATCAAGGGTGAAAATCTGTGTTTGAGGTATGAGAAAGGGAAAAGTGTCTTGTTTCCTCCTCTATACCTGGTTTTGACATATGGCTCTAAAAATTCCTTGTCCAATTTTCCCTTCTTAAACCACTTCTCACGAACAGCAGGGATACCTGTGGCATCAGAGATGGTATCTGCTGAGATCTCAAAATCTACTCCTGCAAGGCTTGAGTGTTTGTTGTGAAAGTTGAGAATGAGAAGCCTTGTAAGCTCTGGGTGGCTTTTCACTTGTTTGACCTCCTCACAAAATTGTAAGCACCCTGCATTATGGAAACAAGATAGGATCCTGGGAGAGGAGGTGATGGCCATTCTGCTCTGGGGATCAACTCTATTTACTTTCCCTCCCTTATGGTGTAGTCTCAAAGGCATTTGACCCCTTTCATTACAACTGCTATTTTCTTCTCCTGACATGGTGATAGGGGATGCTGGTTGAAAAACTAGGGTTTGGTGGAGCAAAATGAAGAAGCCTGGTGAAGTCAACTTGTAGTGAATGAGTGATGTGGAGGTTAGTTCAAGGAGTAAGTCTCTTTGGAGCTTAAGGGGTCTTTTCTTAAAAGTATATTGCAGCCACACTTAATTTACATACCCTCAAATGACATTTAACTAGTCTAAGAAGGTTAAAAACATCGCTCACTTGCATGTGAGACCTAGGGTTTACCCACCTAAGGTTTAATCACTTCACTGCCACAAAAAGGCTAAAATTTATTTGAAAATTGTTTGGGGACAAAGAGGGAATGCCACCTACCAATTCTTAGCTCTTCTGCAAACCCTGGAGGCATCTTGGATGATAAAATTTTAGCCTTGGGGTAAGTTTTTTCTTCGTTGGAGGCCCTTTGCATTAGCGTAGCGCCCTACCCGAGCTGTCGGGTTGGCCTGTTAGCGCAGCGCCGGTAGGCCCGCCTGTGGGTTAGCGTAGCATTGGGCGCGTGCAGCAGATTTGTTGGTCTCCAAGCGATTTGGGCCCGTATTTGCGCAGTGCCCAGGATTTGCGTAGTGCCAGCCCAGATTTGTGAAACACCTTGTAATTTTGAACGGGGGAGGAGTGTATTAGCACAGCACCAGCCTGTATTTGCACAATGCCAGTAGCCTTCGACCAAAAAAACTCTGTTCTTCTTCTGCAAGTTTTCTCTTCTTTTTGTGATAGCAAAAATGAGAAGCGGAAGGCAGAACTCCAAGTTTTCCATGACCCTTTGCGTCTTTTAGGGTTTTGATTTCAATGAGGGCCTTCTTCAGTTTGGCACAAGTAAGTTTGTTTTTCATTGCATAGTACTTGGTTATATTTTTCTAGAGAGTAAGGCCCCTCTTTATCTTCTTGAAGTACTTGGGCTCATCTTTGTAATACTGAATGATACCTTGTGCCATCTCAAGAGCCCTCTCCCATTCCCTGATTTGTGCATCTTTGCTTTGGAGCAGTAGTCTAGTGGCCACTTTCTCATCTTCATTATCACTATCTAGGTCAATGAATTAGGGCTTTTGAGTAGTTTTATTACTCCCCTTACCTTTCTTACCATTGTCCATATTTTCTTTGCCCTTGTCAAGCCTTTGAGCTGATGTAGGTGGCAAGGTCCCTTGCCTTTTGGAGGCAGCAAACACTTGCCTTGGCCCTCTTTGGTATGTGCATGCAAGAGGTGTGTTATAAAATTAAATATTACAGAGCAATGCAACACATAAAATATGCAGAAAATACAAGCACACAAAACACATAAAACCAGAGAGACATAGATATACGTGGCTCAGCTAGTTTGGGCTACGTCCACCCCAAACAGCCAATCCTTCCTTTCTATTATCCAGCAAAAATGAAGAGACAAAACCTATAGTAGATCCGATGTAATATCCTCTATTCTCTCTCACAGTCTCCCTATCTGTTTCTCACTCTGAGAATACACACATAATACACAGCCGCAATACAATGCCCTCATATATACAAGGGGGTTGCCTTCTAGTGCAAAAAACCCTAAACTAAACATAACTTATACCGTCAGATCATCTGCCTATGAACGGCCCAGATTGAAAAGAAATTACTATACTTTTACAAGGCAATTTTACATTTTTTTTAGCTTCGGGGGCGCTACCCCCAAAACCCCCGCCAGGGGGGGGGGGGGCGCTTCAAAAAGCGCTGCCACACCCCCTGGATCTCCCCACGACAGCGACTAATTACGGGTGGCGTTGCCACCCCTTTTAAGGTACAAGGGTCCAATGTTGTGATACAAAGTAAACAAGATAATCACGCTCCACACCCAACAAGGTGTGATGGTGATTATGTTAGTCTCTTTGCCATGGCTGTGATCATCACTTAGACTATGAGCGTCTTCCCCTGTTTTTTTGTCATCATGACTAGGGTTATCTTATTTGTTTTCTACATTGGCACTATTTTCATTGAACACATATTTCATGAGAATTGGAAAAAAATTATTACAAGGATATCACTAAATTTGAGGTTTTTGGTCATTTTGAAATTCTAGATGCACCATTTAATTCCAAATTTAATGAAATACGTGTTATTGTCACTGAAGGGTTGATTGTTGTCATGACAGTCATGACAACTGTCATGAATCTCATGAATATTCTCCTCTTTGTTGTCTTCCTGATCACCTAACTCTTTGTCACTATCTTTTACCTCTTCCTCACTGTGATCTGTTTCATTTTACTCACTGCTGCCTTCAATCTCTTCCTCACTATGAGTTGTCTCATTTGCCTCTTATTGATACTCTATTTCATTGCTGATTTCCTCTCTTTCAATGCTCATCTCATTTTCACTTTCAACCTCTTCATTTCCTTCAACATCCTCTTCCATAGTGGCAGTGCTTTGTTCACTGTTCTCACTATCATGCTCACTGTCCTTACTGTCATGCTCACTCTCCCTTTGAATTTCAATCCCCTCATCTTCATCAACATCCTCTTGGTCAACAATCTGTTCATCAGCATCATTCTTTTCTTCACTTTGGGTTGAATCACTTGCATCATTACCATCATTGCCTTCTTCCATATTGTCATTGTTTTTATATTTATCACTGCCATGTTCACTGCCCTCTTCATCACCATCATTTCCTTCTTCTTCTTCCTCATTAATTTATGTCTCTCCCTCACTAATTTCATCACCTTCATTGTCAGAACTTTGTTCATCATCTTCACTTCTTTCCTTGCTTTGAGCTGACTCATTTGCACCATTACCCTCACTACCATCACTTTGTCCATCATTGGATCTATCATCCTCTTCATTTGATGCATCAATAGAAGGGGAATAAGGAAGCTTTACTTGAGGTGAGGGCACTTGTGCAGATGAGGAGGGAAAGTTTGGTTGATGAGGAGGATGTGGGTTTGTGAAGACTTCATGTGCTATGAATACCTCCCAAGGTATACCCTGCTACTCCAACTGATGTAATGCCACCATCTTGATCAAGGAATGGTGAAATAAACTTTGCATTTGTTGGGAGGGATTCCTCCTCTGGAAAACAGAAGACATCTTCTCAATGCTCCTATAGAGATAGTAGGGTAAGTTGAGCATCTTAAACCTTGTGAAATGCATGAGGAGTCTGACATGGTAGGAGTTTATCCTAGAATATCTCCCCTCACAAGTGAAGTACTTCATGATAACCATCATCAAGGGTGAAAATCTATGTTTGAGGTGTGAGAAAGGGAAAATTGTCTTGCTGCCTCCTCTATACATAGTTTTAACAAATGCCTCTAAAAAGTCCTTGTCCAATTTTCCCTTCTTAAACTACTTCTCACCAACAACGGGGATACCTGTGGCATCAGAGATGGTATCTACTGAGATCTAAAAATATACACCTACAAGGCTTGAGTGTTTTTTGTAAAAGTTGAGAATGAGAGGCCTTGTAAGCTCTGGGTGGCTTTTCACTTGTTTGACCTTGTCACAAAATTGGAAGCACCCTGCATTCTGGAAACATGATAGGATCCTGGGAGAGGAGGTGATGTCCATTGTGCTCTAGGGCTCAACTCTATTGACTTTCCCTCCCTTATGAGGTGGTCTCAAAGGCCTTTGATCCCTTTCACTGCTACTGCTATTTTCTGCTCCTAACATGGTGATAGGAGATGTTGGTTGACAAACTAGGGTTTGGCAGAGCAAGATGAAGAAGGTGGTGAATTCAACTTGTAGTGAATGAGTGATGTGGAGGTTAGTTCAAGGATTGAGTTGTTTTGGAGCTTAAGGGGGCTTTTCTTAAAAGTGAATTGCAGCAACACTTAACTTACATACCCTAAAATGACATTTAACTAGTCTAAGAAGGTTAAAAACATAGGCTCACTTGCATGTAATACCTAGGGTTTACCCACCTAGGGTTTAACAGTTCACAACCACAAAAATGCTAAAATTTATTTGAAAATTGCTTGGGGACAAAGAGGGAATGTCACTACCAATTCATAGCTCCTCTGCAGACCCTGGAGGCAACTTGGATGATGAAATTTTAGCCTTTGGGAAAGTTTTTTCTTCGTTGGAGGCCCTTTGCATTAGCGTAGTGCCCTGCTCGAGTTGTCGGTTCAGCTTGTTAGTGCAGCGCCGGCAAGCTTGCCCGTGGGTTAGCATAGCATTGGGCGGATGCATCAGAGTTATTGGTCTCCGGGTGAATTGGGCCCGTAATTGTGCAGCGCCCAGGATTTGTGTAGCACTAGCCCAGATTTGCACAACGCCTTGTAATTTTGAACGGGGGAAGAGTGTATTAGCGCAGCGCCAGTAGCCTTCGACCAAATTTTTTTTTTTCTTCTTCTGCAAGTTCTCTCTTCTTTTTGTGATAGAAAAAATGAGAAGCTGAAGGCAGAACTCTAAGGTTTTCATGAACCTTTACGTCTTTTAGGGTTTTTATTCCAATGAGGACCTTCTTTTGTTTGGCACAAGTAAGTTTGTTTTTCATTTCATAGTATTTGGTCATCTTTTTCTGGAGAGTAATTCCCCTCTTTATCTTCTTGAAGTACTTGTGCTCATCTTTGTAATACTGAATGATACCTTGTGCCATCTCAAAATCCCTCTCCCATTCCCTTATTTGTGCCTCTTTTCTTTGGAGCAGTAGTCTAGTGGCCACTTCCTCATCTTCATTATCACTATCTAGGTCAATGAATTGGGGCTTTTGAGTATTTTTCTTGCTCCCCTTACCTTTCTTACCCTTATCCATATTTTCTTTGCCTTTTTCAAGCCTTTGAGCTGATTCAGGTGGCAAGGTCCCTTCCCTTTTGGAGGCAAAAAACACTTTCCTTGGCCCTCTTTGGTATGTGCATGCAAGAGGTGTGATGGTGATTCTATTAGTCTCTTTACCATGGCTGTGATCATCACTTAGACTATGAGCCTCTTCCCCTGTTTTTCTGTCATCATGACTAGGGTTATCTTCTTTTTTTTCTACATTGGCACTATTTTCATTGTCACTGAAGGGCTGATTATTGTCATGACAGTCATGACAGTTGTCACGACTGTCATGACTATTCTCCTCTTTCCTATCTTCCTGATCACCTACCTCTTTGTCACTATCTTTTGCCTCTTCCTCACTGTGATGTGTTTCATTTTCCTCACTACTGCCTTCAATCTCTTCTTCACTGTGATCTGTCTCATCTGCCTCTTCTTGATCCTCTGTTTCATCGCTGGTTTCCCCTCCTTCAATGCTCATCTCATTTTCACATTCAACCTCTTCATTTCCTTCAGCATCCTCTTCCATAGTGGCAGTGTTTTGTTCACTGTCTTGTTCACTGTTTTCACTATCATGCTCAATGTCCTTACTGTCATGCTCACTATCCCTTTGTCTTTCAATCCCCTCATCTTCATCAACATCCTCTTTGTCAGCACTTTGTTCATCAGCATCATTCTTTTCTTCACTTTGGGTTTACTGAATTGCATCATTACCATCACTGCCTTCTTCCATATTGTCACTGTTTTTATCTTTATCACTGCCATGTTCATTTCCCTCTTCTTCACCATCATTTCCTTCTTCTTATTCCTTATTAATTTTTGTCTCTGCCTCATTGATTTCATCACCTTCATTGTCAGCACTCTATTCATCCTCTTCACTTCTTTCCTTGCTTCGGGATGACTCATTTGCACCATTACCCTCACTGCCATTTCTTTCCATCATTGCCATTGTCATCCTCTTAATTTGATGCATCAATAGAAGGGGAAGAAGGAAGGTCTCCTTGAGGTGAGGGCACTTGTGTAGATGAGGAGGCTGTGGGTTTGTGAAGACTTCATGTGCTATGAATACCTCCCAAGGTATACCCTGCTGCTCCAACTGATGTAATACCACCATCTTGATCAAGGAACGATGAAATAAAATTTTCATTTGTTGGGAGGGATTCCTCCTCTAGACAACAGAAGACATCTTCTCAATGCTCCTATAGAGATAGTAGGGTAGGTTGAGCATATTAACTCTTGTGAAATGCATGAGGAGTCTGACATGGTAGGAGTTTAGCCTAGAATATCTCCCCTCATAGGTGAAGTACTTCATGATAACCATCATCAAGGGTGCAAATCTGTGTTTGAGGTGTGATAAAGGGAAAATTTTCCCTTCTTAAACCAATTCTCACCAACAACAGGGATACTTGTGGCATCAGAGATGGTATCTTTTGAGATCTCAAAATATACTCCTACAAGGCTTGAGTGTTTGTTGTGCAAGTTGATAATGAGAAGCCTTGTAAGCTCTGGGTGGCTTTTCACTTGTTTGACCTCCTCACAAAATTTGAAGCACCCTGCATTTTGGAAACATGATAGGATCCTGGGAGAGGTGATGACCACTGTGCTTTGGGGCTCAAATCTATTTACTTTCCCTCCCTTATGATGTGGTCTCAAAGGCCTTTGATCCCTTTCACTGCTACTGCTATTTTCTGCTCCTGACATGGTCATAGGAGATGCTGGTTGACAAACTAGGGTTTGGTGGAGCAAGATGAAGAAGGTGGTGAAGTCAAATTGTAGTGAATGAGTGATGTGGAGGTTAGTTCAAGGATTGAGTTGCTTTGGAGCTTAAGGGGGCTTTTCTTAAAAGTGTATTGCAGCCACACTTAAGTTACATACCCTCAAATGACATTTAACTGGTCTAAGAAGGTTAAAAACATAGGCTCAATTGCATGTAAGAGCTAAGGTTTAATCACTTAAAAGCCACAAAAAGACTAAAATTTATTTGAAAATTGCTTGGGGACAAAAAGGGAATGTCACCTACCAATTTTTAGCTCTTCTGTAGACCCTAGAGGTAGCTTTGATGATGAAATGTTAGCCTTGGGGAAAGTTTTTTCTTGATTGGAGGCCCTCTCCACTAGCGTAGCGCCCTGCCCGAGCTGTTGGGTTGGCCTGTTAGCACAGCGCTGGCAGGCCTGCCCATGGCTTAGTGTAGCTTTGGGCATGTGCAGTAGATTTTTCCGTCTCCAGGCGAGTCAGACCCATATTTTTGTAGTGCCCAATATTTGCGTAGCGCCAGCCAAGATTTGCGCAACGCCAGTAGCCTCCGACCAAAAAAACTCCGTTCTTCTTCTGAAAGTTCTCTCTTCTTTTTTTGATAGAAAAAATGAGATGTGGAAATATTGATAGGGCTTTTATACCCTTTGGAAAATAAATTAAAACTTAAAAACCCACTTTACTATGTTTGCCTTTGGTCACTTTATAAATTTCATTGATATCTCTTGACTCTTTTTTGTAGGTGATGTTGAACTTTGCCAAAGTGATTTTTCTTTGGTGAGGGTGTAGTGAAGGATGAAAAAGGTCCCTTTTTCATCTTAGAAGGTTTGGGCACTGTGCAAACTTTCCTTTCTTGCACTGATAAACTGAAACTATTTTTATTACCCTTTTTGGCATTTCTTGAGTGTAAATGACCTGAAACATGTGTTTTCACCTTCTTACTAATTGTGATAGTGACATGTTTATTTTGAAAAAGTCTAGCAAATTATACCATGTTATATCTTCCCTTGGCTACTTCTAATTTTTGTAGGTGCCTATAGTACATTTTCCTTTGATCCCTTTGTCACTATTTGGATTTTTACAACCATTAGTCACCCAACAGGGATTTCAGGCTCAACATGATTTTCCATTTTGACACTTTACCTCATGCTTTCTTTATCTTGACCATTTTGAAGACTTTTGACTGCTCTTGAAAGCTTAGGTTCCCTCACACTAATACTCTTTACTATTTCTCCCTTTGGTGCAGTGAAGCAGTGTTGCTTTGACAAACCCTAAAAGCCATCTTGAATAGCCTTTGAAGGCTTTCTACTGTCATGATGGAGGTCCATCATCTTTATTTCACCTGTCTTGCCTAATTACCAAAACTTTTAGGTTTTAGGGCTATTAGAGAAGAATAAGTAGTGTTGTATTCTAAGTTCTCTATAGACCTTTCAAGTTCATTCATTTCTATTTAGTTCACCTCACCTTTTCCCTTTTCATTTATAATTTCTAAAAATCTTTAATGTGTGATAGGTTTTGTTGTTGTGCCTTCTGTCCTTGTGGCCTTTGTACTAGTTCTTTCCTTGGCAATACTTTTTTTTCCAATCAGTCCCAAAACCCTGCTTTTTTTTTTACATAGGCCTGCTGCCTTTCTTTTCTTGTGGTTGTCCTTAGGGATGATTTTCCATCTTCCCTTACCTCTTTTTCTACTGATATCCATCTCATTCATTCCTGCAAAAATGTCTGAGATGGGAAGCTATCTTTGGAATAAGTTGTGCTTTAACCAACGAGGCCTTGAAGGATTTTTTTGATCCATTTGGACAATCATATGATGTCCTCCTTATTCTTTGATTGCAGCCTCTTGGAACAGGAAAAATAAAGATTTTAGAATACCAAAACAAACCTATGACCTATGAAACCCTAGGTGATCGAGTGGGAGGCTCTTTGGACTTGGCCTTTGACCGAAAACTTGGTTTTGGGTCTTCAAGTATAAAAACATAGTTTTTGATATTTTTATGTATTGAAGATACAAATTCCAATGTACTTGATTTATCTAAAGAGCCTACAGAGATAGTTTTGATACCATCAATGCTTGATGTATCCAGGAAACATAAGAGTGAGTAGGTTGGTTAGTGATCCTAGGTGTCAGGTGGAGGACAGTAAGCAATCCAAAAACAGAGTGCTAAGGTCAAAGGTGACAAAACATACACAAAATGAGTGCCATGATCCCATGATGGGTCTTTTGGGACTGGTGAGCTGAGCATGACATGATGGGATAATGAAATACTGAATAATTTATCCTAAGGATAATGAAGGCAGTGATATTTCTAGAACTCATAATATTCATGAATTTTGTTTCTAGAAATCTAGGATAAGCATTTAGTCATCTACAAAGGAAAAATTTATTGATGAATAATAGTGGCTCCACTTGGGGAGGGAAACTCCTTTTCAGGAGGTGTCTAGAACTTCAAATTTCTGGTTTTATGGAGACTAGTGCCTCATCCATTGGGAAGATTTTTAACTTTTTCATTTGCTGATGCTTCTTTGAAATTGTGATCTCAATAATCTGAAAGACATGATTAGCTCAACTTCATCTTTACCTACCCAACTTATTTGCCTAACATTTTTCCTTCGTTGGGTGCACTTGAACTGGAAAACCCTTGACATTCCTTTTATCTTGAAAGAAAAACAAACTATCTACTTCTATCATGGTTTAAATCAGGATTAGGCAATCTGACTTACCATGAGTTGTGGCATAAGAACAAGCCACAAACAAATATTATTTTTGTACAAACAAATCTAGAAAAACAAGGGCTATGATTTATCATTTGGTAAGCATCCCCATCTTTCTCTTTGGTTCAGTTTTAAGCATGTGGAGCCAGTATCTTTCACTCCTAATCTTTCCTTATTGACAAGTCAAGCTTGAATGATTTGACAAGCTCTCTTTCACTAACTTATCAACAATAAATTGAAAACATGTTTCAGCCATGATTAGGCTAGATGACTGAAATAAGACCTTCTTTTTGAACCAGTAGTGGCATTTAAGCTTGCTCACTTTTAGTAGTACTATTTTTTGGGTATGTGGCTATACCTCTTTTTAAACCTGCCCTCTTTTTCATTTTTTCTATGTTTTTGTGTTTTTGTGACTTTTCTCATGCAATGTTTTATGTACAATGAATGAATATTCTTTAAACTAATGGTTTTAACAACAATGGTAATTGAGCATCCTGTCCTCAAAAGGATCTCCTAACATTATTTGTCCATTCAACTCTTGTAAACAAAAATCACATTTACCTCCATTTGAAAATATGATATAATGATTTTTACAAAAAATTTCAAACAATTCATGCTCTCCTTGGTATTTCCTCTTTGAGTCTTTCTTCCCAAATTTGTTTCTATCAATATCCTCCTTAGGTAGAAAAGGTATTCTTTATCAGCTTCGAAACAGATGATGATGCCATCAATGTATATCATAGTGAAGAAGTTAAAAGCATTGGCCATGGCTGTTTGGAATGTGTCTTCAGCACTCCTTAGCCCAAGAAGCATTTGGTCAAACATGTACTTGTTCCAAGGAACTTTGAAAATGTCTTCATGCTAATTGATTTGAAGTGGTATCATCTGATGGTAACCTAAAACACTATCATGTAATGAAATTTTGTTAGAAACTCCTACCCTTGGCAAATGATGATTTATCTTGGGAAAAGGGTATTTGTACTTCATGGAGGTTTTTCCTAAGTACCTAAAGTCTATACACAACCTGCATCCTTTGGATTTCTTTGCTAGTGATACAATTTTACCAAGGGTTTTCTGTTCTTTCTTGAAAGGAGGCCTCTTTTGAATAATGTCTATGTCACAAGGCTTTAAGCTTTCATTCACATATACAATTTCAGTTTTGTGTGTAATGACAAGGCTCTATATAACTTAATCATTTTGGGCCTTCCTAGGCTGCCTACATTATACTCCTCTATATCAGTTTCAATAGATACTCCTTTAGGGTCCATAGCAACATTTGTGAGAGTAAAAAATTCTTCTGAAGGGACAAAACTCTTTGATGATAAAGTATCTATGTACGGAAAAAACATAAGACTCTTTTGATCCAGATTCCCAAAGATTACTGTTCTGTGAGGGTATTTCAATATTTCTGTATTGGCAAAAGGGAAAAGTTGTGTTTTTGAGGTTTTTCCTTCATTTGAACAACCTGATTCATATACTAAACTAATTTTTTGGTTTTGAAATTTCATTTTTTAGTTTGCAGAAAATCAAGTTTAGTTTTATCCTCATGTGGTTTTTCAGGGCTGTTATAGTTTTGACTATTGAGTTCCTCATACAAAGACTACAATCCTTAGTTTCATCCTTCGGGATGATTTTCCCTCTTACCTTACCTCTTTTTCTGCTGATAGCCATCTCATTCATTCCTGCAGAAATGTCTGAGATGGGCAACTGTCTTTGGCAGAAGTTGTGTTTTAACCAAGGAGGCCTTCCTTGAAGGATTTTTTGAACCATTTGGACAATCATATGTTTTCCTCCTTCTTCTTTGATTGCAGCCTCTTGGCATAGGAAAAAAAAAAATTTAGAATACCAAAACAAACCTATGACCTATGAAACCCTAGGTGACCTAGTGGGAGGCTCTTTGGACTTGGCCTTTGACTGAAAACTTGGTTTTGGGTCTTCAAGTATAAAAAACAGAGTTTTTAATATTTTGATGTATTGAAGATCCAAAATCCAATGTACTTGATTTATCTAAAGAGCATATAGAGATAGTTTTGAGACCATCAATGCTTGATGTATCCAGGAAACATAAGAGTGAATAGGTTGGTTAGTGATCCTAGGTGTCAGGTGGAGGAAAGTAAGCAATCCAAAAACAGAGTGCTAAGGTCAAAGGTGACAAAACATACAGAAAATGAGTGACATGAGCCCATGATGGGTCTTTTGGGACTGGTGAGTTGAGCATGACATGATGGGATAATGAAATAGTGGAAAATTGATCTTAAGGATAATGAAGGCAGTGAGATTTCTAAAACTCACAATATTCATGAATTTTGTTTCTAGAAATCTAGGATAAGAATTTAGTCATCTACAAAGGAAAAAATTACTGATGACTAACACTTGGCTTGTCTTGTTACTTTGTGTCAAAGGAAATCTTTTCCTTCACTGAAAGCAACATCATAGCCTCTATCCTCCAACATTGCAATTGAAACTAAATTTTTCTTCAAGCCTGGTACATGCATTACATGTTTTAAGAAAAATGGTTTTCCTGACTATCTCTGGAAGGTAACTGTACCAATCCCAGTAGCACTGTACCGCCTGTCATCACCCATTTCGATATGCATCTGGAGGTCCTTCTCCTCCAAGCTACTAAAAATTTCTGTCTCCCATCATGTGAAAGGATGCACCAATGTCCAAGTACCACACCAATCCCATTTCACTTGAAACCATGCATGCAATGAGTAAGAAGTCAAGCTCAAATTGCGAGGCCAAAGCCTCACTAGCTGAAAATCCTGAAGCCTTATTGTTCTTCTTCTTTTGTGGACAATTAGTGGCATAATGTCCATGCTCGTGATAGTGAAAACACTTCACTCTGGACATGTCTTGCTTCTTTCCATCTTTGCGGGACTCATATTTGGAATGGAATTTCTTTCCTTTCCCCTTCTTAACCTTGGCAGACAAAGCACAATCTTCTTCATCTTCATGCTTTGTAATATTCCCAAATGGGAAAGTAGGAATAGAATGCATAAAACTGGAAATATGTAGAAATATAATAGATCAAGGCATGAGACAATAGTAGATTCATTCCATTATGATTATAACAGCAAAATAGGTACACGATCTTGAGGAAAATATCACTCAAATTGGCCAAATAAGCCTCCCATGAAAGCATACACCTAGATCTAAAATGCTATTAACAAATGAAATACATGAACCCAAAAAATTACGTTGTCTAAGAGAGAATAGTAGCTAAAAGATATAAAAATATATTGTTGCTGATATAATGCTCCAAAAATGCTAAGGCTAGAGATCTATGCTTCAAAACAGGATTCTAGGACAAGCCAGAAAAGGTTTCCAGAAATACACACTATACAAAATATAGCAGATTTGGCCCTAGGGCTAAATAATCTCTACAATTAAATTACTGATGCGAGATGGTTGATTTGATATACAAGATGGCTAATCCCCACACAAGAAACCCAAAAACTCCAAATAGGGTAATAAACCCACTACTGCAATTGCTCTCCAAAATAACACATTTTCTGCAGGAAACTACACTGTAGTTGATGACTGCTACTTGACCTGGTGCCAAAATGTGTAATGAAGCCCTAAATTATTCCTCACAAGCTTCCGGATGAAAGGATGATCCCTCCAATGGAAAAGTAGCTCAGAAAATGGAGATTTCTCTCCTCCACTGCTGCACCCCTACAACACAACCCAACTCTAAACAGAATTGCGTTTTACATGAGACTGAAGCTTGGCCAAATTCCTAATTGTGGAAGTATAGTGCAAACTCCTCCAAGACCTCCTCAATGGAAGAGGTGGGGTTCCCGATCAGGAACACCCTGTGCTAAAAAACACATGCAATCTTAGCTAAATAGCTGAAGAAAGCTATATGTATAAATAGACCCTATATCAAATATAAAATATATCAAGATGAATAATATGGCTACCATCCTTGTCCTTTTATAATATATTAGCTTCCAAACCCTAAGCCCCATTCATTAATGACACTACTTCCTTGCAATGTGTCTCCATCTAAAATTGTGTTGATCCTTCATTAATGTCCACTCCTCCATGACAACGCTATTGATTTGGTCAAATTTGACTTAGTCCACATGTTTTAGCCCCTGTTCACACCTTAGGGTGCTTTATTAAGCTAAACAGATGATACACTTTCACATGAGAAGTGGTTTTATTCACAATAAAGTGATTTATGGGTCTCCCTACCCACTTATTCACCTATCTAAGTGACGAATTTTTTTTTAATATTCTAGTTAGTTGTAGGCTAATTTAGGAATATTACAATCCTCCCCTCCAAAATGTTTCTTTTCCTCAAGAAACTATAAGGATACTGAAAAATCTCCAATGGATATGTCTCCCCCCAAGAATGCAAGTTTTCCTTTGGTGGATAAACCAAATGGCTCTCATCATGAAAAGGTGGAAGATATATGGAAAGAGTTATATGCTATCCATTTGCCTCCTTAAGGCATGAGAGATGATAAATTTTGGGTGCCTCAACCCCAGTGAGAAACTTCAATCTCCATGCTATTATTCAAACAAAGTGATCCATCCTTGGTAGCTCATAGAAACAGTCACCAATTCCCTGCTTGTGCAATGTGTAGGGGCTACATGGCTGAAAATGAGAGATACGATTGTTCAACTTATGCTATATTTCTCTCCATTTATGATAAATTTGGAGCTGTTGATCTTGGGCTACAATAATATAGTCCTCATGAAGCCAAAAGATACTTGGAATCTCATGATTCCACTCATTGGTTCTAGGGAGCCTTCATGCCCAATCCTTCATGTATATAGTGAATAGAGAGTCATCACCATATGGGCTCCAAAAGAAACATGGACTAAATGTCATACGACATATTGGATGGTGACAATAGTCCTTCAAATTGGACCAGTGTTGTTCTTCCTATTGCTATCTCCAAACATGATATGATGAGTGGCCATCTAACCACTTTATTGTTGCCATAAGCTTCTCAAAATCTTGAAAATAGTATAGGAAATTAGGTGTTGGTTGAATATGAACCAAGAAAAACATATCTTGCCCAAAGTCCCTCATAAAGTGGTCATCCCCATCTCTGAATGTAGTCCCAAAAGGACCATGAAATCCACAAAGGGGTTTGCTCTCTTGTGGAGCAATGTGTTGTAAATGCATGGTAAAGGAGTGCATATACATTGTTAGTTGATAAATAAGCATCAAAACACAATCTTTACCATATATTTTAGACAATTTGGTGAAGAGGTCCATAGATGAACCTTCCCATTTCTCCATCAAAAGCGGAAATTATTGTAACAACCTTGAAAGGGGGTTGCTTTCCTCCTCATACATCAAAAAAGCTACATATCTCCTGATATGTTGATGCACATCTTATTTGAGATTATCCCAATAGAATCCCTCCATGATGGTGTGATAGGACTCAATGGAATCCTCATGCTCTAAAAAGAGTGCCTCATATGTTGGATGTAAAATCCCCTCCTTGAGCTTGGATTCTCTAGTCAAGTAGATCTTATCATGGAAATAAATGACTCCATAAACCACTCTATACCTCCCATCTACCACTTTTCCATCAAGAACCTTACATGTGAAGAGGTTCTTGAAATATTCCACCAATAGTTGGGACTCCCAATATGGATCTAGGCTTCCAAACAATGACAGCGTTGTATAAATATGAAATGAAGCACCTGTCACATCACAACTCTCCTCTTCGACATGCTCAATGCCAAAGCCACATGTTGGAGTATTTTTACCCCAATTTTTCCGCCACCCTTGCAACTAATCTTGCCTAAGACAAGATTGAAGTACATGGAGGTCAACCTCCTCTTGGAAGGCATTTCCCATCCAAAACTTCCATAGTTTTTCCAATGCATGCAAGAGTGTTAATAACCTCTTGTCATATTCAGAAATCTTCCTCATGTAGAAGTATCATTTGCTACTCCAATGATATGGAGTGGCCATTTGAGACCATGCTCATGTCATCATGGATTTCTGAATCATATTTCATCGCAACTGGCTGAGTGGGAGATAGCAATGTCCATATCAGAATATTGCTCACTCCTCCTTTGAACCCACCAAAGGTTCTTTGCGGTGTGCTAGCTCCTCCCAAGGCTCCTTCCTTAGCCAAATATATCAATGTTGCACCATTTTGAGAGAATTATTTTTTCATCTTCCAATCAGGGGGTCTCCCTAGTGGAATGCCCCCATGTAATGAAACGTTAAGGCTTAGAGCAGGCTGTATATGTGAGTGGAATGATTTTTTCTTGACCTCACTGCGCAAATATTACCGCCTCTTCTGTGCATCAACCCTTTTAAATAGAGAGGGGTGTGTGATCCTAACCATATGAGGCTTATCATCCCCTTTATCTTCTTATATCTTCAAGATCTCACAATCTGTCAATGATGGCACATGCTGCACATGGATTGTGCCTTGATCTTCATATGTGAAATTATTTGGAACTCCTTGCAAGAGTGCAAGAGTTTCTCTCTTTGGAGAAAATGCTCCATCTTCCCCTTCATGAGGTACTAGATCTACTACTATTGTGGAAACGTTGTTACCTTTTCTCTTCCCTTCTCCTTCATTATGAATGGAGGTTGCCTCATCATCATTAAGAGGTTCTTTGTTTAGTTCCTCCATGTCTTCCCTTTGAGAAGAGAGCTCTTTCTGAAATGGGGATCTTGCCTTTAGCAAGGTATTATGCAAGTTTTTAATCCCCTTAATAGTTTTATGAAATGGAGTTGGATTTATAGATCCTTCCAACTCATGCAAAGGTTTTTTTTGTGTATGCTTGCTTATCTCAACCAAGGAAGTTTCAGAATTTTTTTCATTAAATATCTTTACTAAATTCGTAGTGAATCTTGCATAAGAAGAAATATTTGCATCTTTTAATGAAGAAGATTCATAAAACCACTAGGCATAAGCCTTACCTTCAAGGTGCAGCACTGCTACTCTAATTGCTTCATCTTCTGAAACTTGGTGTTGCTGCAAATAGGTGTCTAGCTCCTCCAACCAAGCCCTAGTTGAACATTGAGGTGAACCATCAAAAGTAGATAGAAGAATCTACCCATCTCATGTTGCTTGCACCTTGTGCTTCTATTATGGTTGCTAGGTCTTCTTTCCTCCTTAATATTCCAAAACCCTTGGAAGTTTAGATGATCCCTAAATCTCTGAGTTTTAGATTCATACTCTTGAAGATAGTCACCAAGAGTCTCCTCCTTTGGTGCATCTCCTTCCTCCATCCCTCTTGCTATGACCCTAGGCATAGTACCACGTAGTAGATCTGATGGTGTAGCTGAATGCTCACACCCATAATGTGAAATTATGGAGATTTCTTCATGTACAAGCCCTCTTGGAGAATCTCTACATCTCTCCATTCTCATCTCTTTGATGTCTCTACTAATGCACTGCATAGTTTGAAGAAGAAGTTTTAAGAACTCATTCCCTCTTAATAATGAAGTTTTTCCTTAATATTTTCTACAGATTCTCCTTCCTATGAGAAGCCTCCTTAGATGACATAATGGTTGAAGTACACAGGATGAGCCAAGATTATGCTCTGATACCATTGTAATATTCCCAAATGGGAAAAGAAGCAATAGATTGCATAAAACTAGAAATATGAAAAAATATAATAGATCAAGGCACGAGACAATAGTAGATCCATTCCATTATTATTATAACAGAAAAATAGGTAGAAGATCTTGAGGAAAAGGTCACTCAAATTGGCCAATAATCCTCCCATGAAAGCATACACCTAGATCTAAAATGTTGTTAACACATGAAATACATGAAACCATAAAAATATGATGTCTAAGAGAGAATAGCATCTAAAATATATAAAAATATATTTTTTCTGATATAATGCTCCAAAAATGCTAAGGCTATAGGTCCATGCTCCAAAACAGGATTCCAGGACAACCCAGAAAAGGTTTCCGGAAATACCCAGTATACAAAATATAGTAGATTTGGCCCTAGGACTGAATAATCTTTGCAAATAAATCACTGATGGGTGATGGCTGATATGATATACAATATGGTTGATCCTACTCAAACAGATCTCCTAAATGAAGGGATGATCCCCACACAGGAAACCCAAACACTCCAAAGAGGGTAATAAACCCACTGCTGCAACTACTCTCCAAAATAACGCAATTTCTGTAGGAAACTTCATTGTAGCTGATGACTACTACTTGGCCTAGTGCCAAAATGTGTAATGAAACCCTGAAGTCTTCCTCACAAGCTTCCGGATGAAAGGATGATCCCTCCAATGGAAAACTAGCTCAGAAAATGGATATTTCTCTCCTCCACTGCTGCACCCCTGCAACACAACCCAACCCTAAATAGAACTACGTTGTACATGAGACTGAAGCTTGGAAAACTACTTGATTGTGGAAGTATAGTGAAAACTCCTCCAAGAGCTCCTCAATGGAAGAGGTGGGATTCCCGATCAGGAATGCCCTGTGCTAAACAACACGTGCAATCTTAGCGAAACAACTGACAAAATCTATATGTCTAAACAGACCATATATCAAATATAAAATATATCAAGATGAATAATATGGCTGCCATCCTTGTCCTTTTATAAGATATGAGCTTCCAAACCCTAAGCCCCATTCATTAATGACACTACTTCCTTGCAACGTGTCTCCATCTAAAACTACGCTGATCCTTCATTAATGTCCACTCCTCCATGAAAGTGTTGTTGATTTGGTCAAGGTTGACCCAGTCCACATGTTTTAGTTCCTGTTCACACCTTAGGGTGCTTTATTAAGCTGAAAAGATGATCCACTTTCACATGAGAAGTGGTTTTATTCACAATAAAGTGATTTATGGGTCTCCCTACCCATTTATTCACCTATATAAGTGACAAAAAAAAAAATTTAATATTCCAATTAGCTATAGGATAATTTAGAAATATTACATGCTTAGATGAAGAACCGTCTTTTGTATTCTGCTTGAATTCTTCTTACACCAAATCCGACCAAAGTCGTTCCCAATCTGGAAGATTTTCCCTTCCATTGACAGAGTCCCGATAACTATGCCAACTCTTGGGAAGTCCTAGAAGAGCTAGGCTCACCAAGTCATCATCCATGACAGTAATTTCAACGCTCCCAAATACATCCTGACATTGGACAAAAATTGCTAAATATTTTGGCATAGTGTTGCCTTTCTCCATTTTGATTTCCCCGAGCTTGTCCTTTAGTGCCAATTTTCTATGATCACTACTGCTCCGAAATAGATCTTTCAAGGCTTTCCACATTGCATATGGTGTCACTTTTCCATGGAGACTTGAGACAATGTTGTCTCGTACTCCCTCCAATAATATCCTCGTCACCTTTGCAACCTTCTTTTGCCAAGCATCAAGATTTGCAGCATCTGCTACAACGGGTTTTAGAATGCCATTGTCGATGAATTCTTTCAACCCATTATCCTCCATTACTGCTTCCATTTTGTCTTTCCACGTAATATAGTTAGAGCTACCATCAAGTGCATACTCCAATCTCAAGCCATTGAAATCCATTTCGATCATGATCCACGTGTCGCACCAAGAATACTTTTGCAAATTCGAATTATATTCAGCCACAAACTCAACTTCTCCTCCACTATAGTGATTTCCTATGCTTTGATACCATGTATAAATTATACAAACAATATGTATTTCATGTATTCAATCTGATCATACGATATGCTAAATAAAGATACTGAATACCTCTACAAATTAATTGCAGAAAATAAACATGATCACCAATCACAACAAGTAAAGAGAATAAAATAAAACCACAACACGGATAATTTCCTGGGGAAATATTGCTGCTTAAAACCCCTCTATCTTCTATTGTGTATTCAACATGGAATCATAAAACAATTACAATGCATTCTTCTCACAAGAGTCTCATGCACTCTGCTAATCATATCACACTGTCCCGGACAAAATCAACCAACACTTAGTCAATTTCTTGCCTCTAAACAACCTGTCTTGCTTGTGCAATCCCTACTAAATGCAGTCCCTATTGTTTAGGAATTTTGGCCTTCCTAAACTGCGCAAGCATCATGGGAAATCCAATGGATGTCTGGTTTCATGTGGGCAACCTACTAATCACAAAACTGATATTTAACATCCCTTTTAGCTTAGTCTCAACTGGGTCTCCACTAGAACTCACATGCATGCAACTAATAATAGTAAATCATCAGTTGCATGGTAGATAACTGATTATGAACTAAATAATATTTAATTCACTTGATCTCTCACTAGTGCAACAAACAGTTACAACTAGTTCAACTGACTCTAACTCAACAAACTGAGTTAACTGATTACTCATGCATTAAACTAATGCACCAACTGCAATTGGAACTCCATAACTAATAGAATTACTCTGCATGCCTAAAAAGCACCCTCAACTCGAAATACATGAGCTAAATGAGTTTATCACACTCAGTTAACTATTACAGGTGATCATGAGATAAGATTACAATTTATTTTCCAATTTCATTAAGGGAAAATTAAATTAGACACTACACCAATTTAATTAATTAAATTGGCCATCACACTAATGTATCGCTTGGACTTGTGGTCCCACACTAGTGTGTGTGTGTGTGATATTTTCTTTTTGGACTTTCAACAATGGTTTGGGTTTGTGGTTTGCAATCACCACCGATACAATGCAATGTTAAAACTTTGGTTATACATAAAACATTTCGGGGCCGAGGTTAGCCCCTAACCCTACTTTGCTGACTGAGCTTAGGGGTTAACCCCAGTCCCATCCTCGCTCACTATTACAACAAATTTTGTATAATTTTTAATACCTTAAGGGTTAAGAACCAATGTGTAGCAGACATGGTATGAGGATTTTTTTTCTTGTTTAAAGGTCGGGATTTTGACTCCCTCGGCTACTGGTTAGCCTTGCCAAAATTTCACAAGGTCACCATGAGGCCACATGGAAGCCTCTAGTTGGCCCACATGATTTCTCTTGGTTGGTCCACCCAATCACCCTTCGAACCAATAAAAATTAACCAATTCACACCCAATAGAATCCCTCCAAGTGGAAAATGGAGATAGGTCGGAGAGACCTAGTTAGTAGGTACGGTCAGGGTCTAGTTAGCAGTACAATCTACTGATTATATAACCTTGTACCCAAAACAAAAAAAATTTAGTTTTTTCCGCAAGTGAATAGATCACAATTGCAGGAGCATACAAAGTCATTTTTTCGTGAAACAATTTACGACTGATTGCGAACGACGAGATCTACACAGTCGTTCAGGTTCCACACCATTTCGAAAACTTTCAACTTTGAGCATTATCCACCAGATCATTCCTCCCGACTGGAAGATTTTGGACCTCCAAAATATCTTTATCCATAAATAAATAGATGAAGGTTTAACTCCCTCACCCTTCTAGTCTCTTTTAACACTGGAAAATCGTACAAGAAAAATACATTAGAAAATGTCAAGCAGAAGGTACACATAAATATCTACAGGGAAGAAATACATTATTGGAGATGAAAATTTTAACTTTTCCTAAGGTCAAATAGGAAAATTTATTGAACTGCGCACACAAAGCACTGACCCTAGGAAATCATTGTGGCTTTTTCTTTGATAGCCGCAAAGATCATCGCGACTCTCCCTCAAAGAGCCGCACGGTCCGGAGGATGTAGAAAGTCACCATGCGAGACCACTTGGCACACTTGGAGAAAAAAATCCTCACTCAAGCTAGCCAAGTACAGTCTCCTTGGAGCCACCTTGAGGCTTTATTGCAGCACACAAAGGAATCATACCCCCACTCTTGTGTCAATGCCCATATTGTACAAAGAGAGGGAGGAAAAATTTGAAATTTGTCTATAAAAGCTAGCCATGGGAAGAGAAACATGAGAACACATTGTTATTCTAGCCAAAATTCTTAGAAGAAAACTAGATTGTGTTGTCCAGTAACAAGAGGAGTGGAAGGATTCAGTTGTTGGCCATCCAACACCTCAATCCAAGAGAGAAGAGTTCACCACGTGTCTATCAATCTACCATCCTTCGAGAGGGCAGAGAGGCTTGTTGAAAGCTTGAGGGGAAGAGACCCCCTTGTCTTGGATATTGGAGCTCCGTAGCTCTAAGGATCCACTACAAGATACTTAGCATTCTATCTTCTACTAATACCAACACCTAATAAAGGGAGAGAGCTCTCCATTGTTGAGTTATTAGTGTGTTTTCTCGATTGAGCATGTTTCTTGTACACATTGTTTTTTTTGTTTCTTTGTTTATGTAGCATGTTATGTTTCCATTTAACTTAGCTTATTACATGTTGAACTTGTTCCACTAACGTTAGACAAACCAAATGGCCTGTGACTTTCTTGTACGAAAGAAGCCTCCCTGTTAAGCATAGTGTATTTCTTCTACCCATGCGCCAAATACACTATCACAGGAATGATGACTCCACTAGATTCTTTCTTTTGAGCTAATGGTTGGTGATGCAGGTCCTCTCTCCTGCTCAGACTTGCTGCAAGACCACTCATGCTTCCTCTCAGCACTTTTCAGTCACCCTCAGTGAGAAATTTGGCTCGGAGAAGGCGGATTTTTTCATTTTCTGCCATCCGTGCACGTTATGTTGAGACAAACGCGCAATATTCGTGCCTGTGGGAATATAAGCCACGCGGTAGGCAATAAGCCCAATTTTCACTTGTTTTTCTCAGTTTGTGGAAATGTATTGGCATATTAAGACCTTCATTGCCATGATTCTAGTACTAAAAGGCTCCCATTAGAATGAAATCCCCATTGAATTGAACCAATTAGATAAGAAATTAGACCTTCTAGACCATAAATATGACAACTTAATGCAATTTGGGGGTTGGAGGCAAAGACTGAAGGTTTGGATGAGACATAGTAACTTGAAGGATGAAGGAAGAGGATAGGCTAGTGAGGAAGCAATTCAATATGAAGAAACTAACTAGGCCATCCTTGAAGAGGATGTACCTATAATCTTCATCAATGTTGACTCACACTATAACAATTGGCCTTTGTCATCATAGGTTTCAACATGGGGTTATGTTTTCATTCTACATCAATGTAATGATATAAAGTGTTGTAAGTGGTTTAGGCTTAAATGAGCATAGTTGTGCTTTTATTGTATGATGTTATTAATTTTTTTACTAAATTCCTTTATAGGACCAAACAAATTTGATAACAATGCTTATCTCTTTCTCAAGAATTGTTGTCAATTGTCTTTAAAAATTAAGCTAACTTTAAAAAATCATAAAAAGAATATAAAGAATGTCATTTCAAACAAATTTAAACTATATTAAATTAAAAAATTTAATTGAAAAATTAAAATAAAATAGAAGTGATATTTTTGTATAATTTTATTGTATGGTTCTAATAATGCATAATTAAAGTGCACATTTAAGATATTTTAGATTGAATTCTAAAATATATATGTAATTAAAATTATTTTATGAAAAATAATCAGTAAATAATTATAATTATATATATAGAAGTTAAAATGTCATAGTATTTCAATATTATTTTTTCTATACCTAAATAATTTATGTAAATAAAAACACTGCATAGATTAAATATTTTGAACTTACTTTAATAAAACAATGAAACAATGTATAGATTAATTATTTTGAACTTGTTTAAATCAAGTTTTTTTTTAATTTTTTATTATTACATAATTTTAATTATATTTATTTGCAACGTTTTTAAATTTTTTTTTATTCCTAGATCGCCACCTAATGGCCAAACCAAACAGGGCTAATAGAAGATAGTTATATGTAGGACGCTTGACGACTATAGTTAGGGGTATCAAAATAATGGAACATATATAGAGTAAATGATAACCAATAGAACTAAGCCTAGTTAAAATGATGGCAGAGTCCATGCACAATAATGGATGCAATTATTGCTACATGTCCACATTGTGACTCGGGTTCAATGGCTAGTGGTCCACCCTGTGAGATGGTAATGGCAGTGGCAGAGCAAGATACATTATGAACAACCCATGAAATAGAGAAAATCAAGTTAACGCAACAAACTATAAATGATAAGGTTTTGATGCCGAGAAGATCACCCCTAAAGCTTAGCACTTGGAAAACCTGAGCGTTATTGAAATAAAACTTGACCAAAACTTTGGTTAGAAAGGAATTGGCTACGAATCCACTCCCTTTATTGTCTTCCACGTAATCTCTAATCGTCTTTCTCGCTACCAAAGCACTGGAGAAACCATTCACTCCGAACGAGAAAGTCAATAAAAGGTTATTAATATTGCAGTAAACCTTGGCATTCTGAACGACACAATGTTGTATTCTACAAATTCACTTGATCCTCCTCTACTTCCAGCCAGGTAGCCTTCCAAAGATTCCAAAGCCATAACTCTGACTCCTTTGCCTTCCGCATCTTTAGACCTCAGAGATATTACTAGAAGCTCCGTCCAAACATCAGAGCTGGCACCATGCATTGGAATGCATATGAAAATATGCCCTTTTCCGTTGATAGATCAGGCACCGATATCATCAAGAATTTCAGATACCACCTTGGACTCACTCACTCTCACTCTATGCCCTTCATCAGCCTGCTCCAAGGGCAACGGGCCCTCTACACGCAACAGACTGTCCCAGTTGCAGCCATGGCAATAATTTGTGAGGAATGTAAGACACAGGAGAAGGAAGAGGGAATTAGAGAGTGGTTTCAATTTCTTGGGCATCCGAAGAGAAAGCATGATGGTCAGCTCTTCCAGCGTCCAGAATACGATGCAGTTGCAGGAATTGCATGGACAGGTTTCTCTAGTGACTTCTAGAGCGACTACCTCACCATCATTGATTGCAACTTGGAATGGAAGGAATCACAGTAAAATGGAGTCCATAATAGGGGCATTGGTCTTCATGAACTCTCTGATGGGAGAATTGGGTTTACCGTTTGACAACATTATAAAAGAAGCACTTTTTACATTTCCATTTTCATTAGAAGCTGTCAGTGGATGACCTTCTTCTACAGAGGCGATGTGAAGATCATCTTCTCCTCTAAAACAAGGTATGTTGATGCATAGTCAGTGTCTAAGACGTCTAAAGAACTCAACCATCTTCTAGATGCCAAGTCGATGTCAAAGCCGTCTGAATAAATCGACCATCTTTTGGATGGCCAACCGATGTCCATGCTGTTTGAATAACTCAACCATATTTTGGAGACGAACTTGTTGTGAAGAAGTAGTCTATCAACCTTCTATACATGTAATCAGTCCATTTCCATCTTGAATCCCATTTATGGTCTTGAGTTTGGCACTTGCTAGAATGTTGAGGTCATCCCTGACACTTATCTCTAGATCCAACCTTCCTCTTATCAAACTTGATTAATAAAAAAAAAAAAAATGTTTGTGTACATGCACCTAGATTAGCTTTAGTTCAACTCTAGAGATTGTATGCAATGTGCACTTGTCTTTAGCTAGTTACCTTGAGTGCTTTACATGCACATAGTTAACCTTAATTAGCTTTAGTTCAACTCTAGATATTTCATGCGATGTGCACTTGTTTTTAGCTAGTTAACTCAAGTTCTTACATGCGATGTGCACTTGTTTTTAGCTAGTTAACTCAAGTTCTTAAATGTGATGTGCACTTGGCTTAGTTAGTTAACTATAGTGCTTACATATGGTGCATGTGTACATTAGCAGAACATAAAGCACACTTAGCTTCAATTATCTTTAACTATCCATAGTTATTGCATGTACAACTAAGCTTAACTCAGTTGCTTTTATATATTGATTCTAAAACTAATATTGACAAATAAATTTCATTATTTTCTCCATTCTTGCTCACTCCTTTGTTCTCTTGCAAGTTTGTTCATTGTTTTTCAAATCTAGATCTTTGTGTCTCAAAATTTCACATGGTATTAGAGCATAGGAATTTGTAATCAGTGCACAAGCAATTTTTATTTACATGTTCAGAAGATTGAAGCAACAACAAAGAATGGAGTCTAAATTGGAGTTTCCACAATCGGCAATTCTTACTCCATATAATTACTTGGAATGGAAGCCAAAGATTATACTTCATCTTAGAAGTAGAGGCTTATTTCGAGTAACCATGGAAACAAAAGTTGAACCAACATTGGCAGTGGAGAAAACAAGATATTTCAATCGCATGGACGAGGCCTTCATCATCCTATGTTTATCTATCTCTCTAGAACTGATATTTAATGTTGAATCATGTTTAACTCCAAATGAAGTATGGAAAAATTTAGAAGGATTGTTTGGAAAATAGGATGAAATGCAAGGTCACATTCTCGAAAATGAGTTAAACTCATTAGATCTGAGAAATTTTAAGAACATTCAATATTTTTTCACAAGGTATAAAGCCTTGTTGCTTCAGCTAAAAGGATGCGGGAACAACAAATCCAAGCAAGAAAGTCGTTCGATTATTTGAATTTTATCAAAACTTGGTCCAGAGTATGAAGTATTTGTCTCTAGATTCCACACAGTAAGATCTGCAATTGGTGCAACTTGGAATATTTCCTCACTGGATTATTTTATCCATTATTTGATGCATGAGCAAGATAAGCTCATCAAAATGGGCACATTTCAAAATTCCAAAGTGCATGCACTTACTGTGCATGCAAAAGTAAAGAAAAATTCTAAAGACCATCAGAAAGTCAAAGGGAAGAAGGATCTTGATCCAAGAAAGGGAGGAAATCCCAAACCCCCTGATGGATCATCTGGCTCAAAGGAAAGGAAAGGAACAAAAGGGAAATCAATGTGAAATTATTGCCACTGTGGTTTTCACCCTGAATCTGCATGCATGAAGAAGACTATAGATCTTATTGTGCAGACACTCCAACAACACAATCTTGGAGACCAAATTCCTAAGAATTCCAAGAAGAAGTCTGGAGAAAAAGCACTAGAACCAAGAGGTAATGGGCATGCTTTGATTGCTCTTCATTCTACACCGCAAGAATGGATCATCGATTCAGGAGCTTCACATCATATGCCTTCTTCAAAGGAGTCCTTTTCTTCTCTACATGCATACTCAGGACCTCCTATTCTCATGGGGGGAAATTCTACAGTTGCAGCAACTGGACAAGGAAGAGTGCAATTCGAAGATGGAATTTTTGAGAATGTCTTGCATATTCCAAGGCTTTCTGTGAATCTTCTCTTAATGTATCAAATAACACACATAGGTAGCTGAAGGAAAGTGGAATTTACCCTAGATTTCGTGAGCATTTATGAAATGAAAACCAACTTGAAGATTGCATCTGGCAAGGTAAATAATCAATTTCTTTTGTATACATTTTCTGATTTTGTTCCTCAATCAGATTCTATTTTTCTACTTATGCATGGAAATGAAGAAAGTAGGATTTGGCACGAGAGGTTTGGGCACTTGAATTTCAGATATATGCGACAACTTAGCAAGCAAGGGATGGTCAAAGGATTGTCGACCATTGAATTTTCAAATGGTGTTTGTAATGGATGTGCTCTTGGAAAGCATCCACAAGACAAGTTCCAGAAGGGGCATGCATGGAGAGCCTCTTCACCTTTGGAACTTGTACACAGTGATCTCATGGGTCCATTTCCGATGCTTTCAATGAGCAAAGAAAGATATGTGTTGTCATTTATAGATTATTACACGAGATTCACTTGGGCTTACTTCTTGAAACTCAAGTCTAAAGTTTTTCAACATCAAAATATTTTCAAAGCGCATGCAGAAAATCAGTCTAGAAAATGCATCAAAATACTTCGCACAGATAATGGGATGGAATATGTCAACAAAGATATCAAGAATATTTGTAATGAAGTAGGCATACAGTTGCAGCATACAGTTCCTCACACTCCACAGCAAAATGGGGTGGCTGAAAGGAAGAATAGATCTTTGAAAGAGATGGCCAATTGCATGTTTCATGCAAGATCCCTTTAATCAAAATTGTGGGCTAAAGCTATTAATTGTGCCTCATACATCCAGAATAGATATCCTCATAAATCTATTACTGGAAAAACACCTTTTGAGGCTTGGACTGGCATGCAACCTAAATTCATTCATTTTCGCATTTTCGGATCTCGAGCACGGGCCCGCATTCCTACAGAGAAGAGAAAGGCTTTGGAGCCTCAAATTAAAGCATGCATGTTTGTTGGATATTATGATGAAGTAAAAGGGTATAGATTTCTTTATATCAACACTGAAGAGCTCTTTATTGAAAGGAGTGTAAAGTTTGACAAAGATATTTTTCATGCACCAGCAAATGAACTTGTTACCAAGTTTCCATAACCACTCATTGATGAGTATGTAGATGAAACTTCAGATCAGAATTTTGATGAAGATGAGTCTTTGCCTATGACACCTATTGGACCACCAGTTTTTGAACATCGAGATCATACTTCTGCATGTAGTTCAGAAGATTCTCGACCACCTTCAACACAAAAATTTTGTAGCATGAGTGATATCCTTGATGATCTAGCGTCTATACCTCAGTTTGAGGAAGATCCGAAAGCACTCTTAGCTATGGAGCCATGCATGCCCATGCATTCTTATATGATGCATGCATATGATCCATAGACTTATGTAGAAACAACTGGGCATCTTGAATGTGAAGCAACAGTGGATGAGGAATATAACTCTCTCATTGAGAACCAGACTTGGGATTTGGTTCTGCTACCTTCTAATCATAAATTTGTGAGGCACAAGTGGGTTTACCGGACCAAGAAAGCCGCAAATGGCCAAGTTAGTTGATATAAGGCACGGTTGGTAGAAAAAGGTTTTCAATAGGTATATGGTGTTGACTATGATGAGAATTTTGCTCCAGTGGAAAAAATGGATTCCATTAAGCTAGCTCTCTCCATTGCAGCAGCAAGAGTATGGGAGGTGCATCATATGGATGTGAAGAATGTCTTTATTAATGGTGATCTTGAGGAGGAAATGTACATGCAGCAGCCACAGGGATACATGCACAATTCATCTCTGGTATGTAAACCAAAGAAGTCTCTCTATGGCCTCAAGAAGGCACCTAGAGCATGGTATGCAAAGATGGATTCTTATTTGTTATCTCAAAATTTTGTACGTTGAAAATCTGATTCCAATGTTTATTTTTTGAAGAAAATTGACTCCTTTTTTATCATAGTACTCTACGTAGATGATCTTTTGATAACAGGTAGTTCAGCTTCTGTCATTACTGAGATTAAAAGTGCATTGCATAAGTAGTTTTCTATAACAAACATGGGCTTGCTAAATTTCTTCCTTAGACTAGAGATCAATTTGTGTGGTTCTGGGATTACCATTTCTCAACCAAAGTATGCTAGAGATCTTTTGGCATGATTTCAAAAGAGTGACTGCAAGCTAACAGCCACACCTTTCTTATCAGGGATGAAGCCTGAGAATGGAAAAGACACACCATTGGTTGATTGCACATTGTACCATCAGCTTATGGGAAGTCTTATTTATCTCATTCACTCTTGTCCTGATCTCTCATATTCCATAGGAGCAGTTTCCAGATACATGCAGGAGCCACATGAGTTACAATGGAAATATGCAAAGCGCATCCTTCGATATGTCCATGGGACAATCACCTATGGGATTCATTATGCAGCCAGGTGTTCTTTGAAACTCATTGGTTTCATATATTTAGATTGGGCTGGCGACAACATTGATCGCAAGTCCACCTCCAGTTATGTACTTAGTTTGCCATATGGCCCAATTTTTTGGTCAAGAAAGAAGCAGGCTACCATTGCTTTATCATCAGCAGAAGCCGAGTATAGAGGAGAAGTCAATGCCACTATTCAGGCCATTTGGATACAACATTTCCCATATGAGCTTGGGATCAGTGTCCATCGTCCAACTGTCATTTGGTGCGATAATGAAAGTACGATAAACTTTTGTAGAGATCCATTCTAGCGACAGCAGACCAAACACATCGAGATCCACATGCACTTCATTAGAGAACTCATTCATGATGGGATCATCGATCTTCAGTATTGTCCTAGTTGTGTCCTTCACCAAGACTTTCACTGAGCAGAAGTTTTGATTCCTGCGAGGTCGTCTCGGGGTGAAGGACACAACTTCCTAACAGTTGTCTTTTCTCTACTTTTGCATTATATTTTGAGGGGGGGTTTTTCTTCCCACTGTGTTTTCCCTCTTTCCTCCTTTTCATGCATTGTATATGGGTACCTAAGATGGTCATGTTACCGGGACATTCATTTTGCATCACACTCATCTAAGTTATGCTTAAGGGGGGTGTTGGTGTACATGCACCTAGATTAGCTTTAGTTCAACTCTAGAGATGGCATGCAATGTGCACTTGTCTTTAGCTAGTTAACTTGAGTTATTTACATGCACATAGTTAACCTTAATTAGCTTTAGTTCAACTCTAGATATTGCATGCGGTGTGCACTTGGTTTTAGCTAGTTAACTCAAGTGCTTACATGTGATGTCTACTTGGCTTAGCTAGTTTACTCTAGTGCTTCCATATGGTGCATGTGCACATTAGAAGAACATAAAGCACACTTAGCTTCAGTTAGCTTTAACTTTCCATAGTTATTGCATTTAAAACTAAGCTTAAATCAGTTGATTTTATTTATTGATTATAAAACTAATATTGATGAACTAATTTCATTCTTTTCTCCATTCTTGCTCACTCCTTTGTTCTCTTTCAAGTTTGTTCATTGTTTTGCAAATCTAGATCTTTGTGTCTCAAAATTTTACAATAACTAAAAGTGTTGTATTCCCTATGCATGTAATTCCTTGAACAGGAATGTCAAAAAATCCGCCAACACCTTCGCCTATGTCAAATTGTGCGAATGAAAAACATGATAACCATCCCAAACAAAAAAAAAATTGATCATCGACAATGGCAAATTCTGGATTAAAACCATTTTAAAAATTCGGATGATAGGGAAATCTAACCTGACTTGCGATCAACAAAAATTTATCCTTCCACTCAATCTATGCTCATTCTATGTTGTGCGGGGATATTATTTATATAAAAAAATATATATCATTTGGTTTAAAACTATGCTATCAATGAAGTTTTGATTTATCATCCTCAGAACTGCCTAGTAATTCTGTCATGTAGGTGTATCGCATAATAGGAATCCTCGCACGGAGCAGATATAACAAGGCAACTAATATTTCATAAACTATTAGTTTATTGATGCAGGTTAAGAGGATGGTACTGATAGTACCATGTGCAATTCATTCAGTGGTGGGATGGATGTATGTATGGCATTCGCAAGGTGGGTGACCTTTATGAAATATTGGTTGTTGTCTCTGATATGATTTTCAAGTGAGTCTCTACCGACTGATGATCCCCAACATTTATCACTAAGCTATTGGTTGATTAATGCAAGTTAAGAGGACGATACTGACAATACCATGTGCAATTCAGTGGGTCGTCGAAGGCCGGACGAGTCCTCGGATTGAGTTGGACAATTCAGTGGGTCGTCAGAGGTTGGACGAGTCCTTGGATTGAGTTGGGTGAGGTTGGATTGAGTTGGATTTATGAAAGGTCACCCACCTTGCAAATGCCATACATACTTCCATCCCACAACTGAATAAATTGCACATGGTACTGTCAGGACTGTCCTCTTAACCTGCATTAATAAACTAATAGCTTATGAGATATTGGTTGATATCTTTTAACTTTGCATGTAAGTTAAGTGACTGGTACGTTTAGCCTTTGCCGGGGTCTGCATCACATTTTGTCATGCACTTGAATAAGTGACGAAGTTGCAGAGCTTAGGCCGTGGATAATGGCAAGCAATAACCAACCTACCATAGGACATTTAATGCTCCTACGACAGGCCCTTTCACCATATATGGCCATGCCCTGGCATTAGGATGGCATGCCCGGAATGTTCCTGACCGAAAGCCTGGGGATGACCATCGCGATGATTTAATTACTCACTTACCAATGAAAATTCGCACCATTACTATTTTGAATTTGAAGTGATATTCCCCACCATTGATTTGATTTGATTTGAATTTGAATTGATCTGTCGTGCTCCTTTGATTTTTAATTTTGATTTGTTTCACTCCATTGATTTTAAATTTTGTAAAAGATTCATGCTGGTTAGATTAACCAACCTTCCTAACTGTGCAAGAAGAGATGTGGTGATTTTTTTCTCCCACAAACACAAGCTTTCGAAGTTGACCAAATTTACGATTGAGAGCACTTATGCTCCTCTGCTCGTCAATATTCATCTGTGCGGGATTTGTCTAAAGAGCTAGTTTTTCGGGATTATGCTTCTTATGCTCCTTAGATCGTCAATCCATTCCATGATTTTTCCAAATCTACGATTGAGAGCACTTACGCTCCTCCACTCATCAATATTGTGCGGGATTTGTCTAGAGAGCTGGTTTTTCAAGAGAGTTGGTTTTTCGAGATTATGCTTCTTATGCTCCTCAGATCATCAATCCATTCCATGATTTTTATCCATATATTTTGGTTTTTATTTGTTGAATATAAATATAACATTATTTCTAGTGGGTTTTTTACTAAATGTCCAAGCATGAAATTTTGCAGTGAAGGCCAGACCTGCATGTAGAGAACGCGTAGAAAACTGCAAGGGCTGTAGATTAGCGCAGTAAAGTTGGAGGGAGAAAAGCACATATTAATTCCTGAAATATGTAGATGAAGAATGCCTTCATCCACATGTGACCAAGTAGATGCTGCTTCGATGACAGTAATCGACAACAGAGTGAATATTGGCAAGTTTTTTGCGAGGACATTACCAAGGTTTTCAATGTCAAATATGAAAATTTCATGTGATCACAAGAACAACTTCTCCATGGCTTGGAGTGACAGTTCAGAGTGAGTGGAGAACAATTATCTTGTTTATGGACTGCACTCACGAAGTGATGAATTATAGTTTTTAGTTTCCCTCTATTTCTATATTTCCTCACTTTGTTGTGAAAATGATGATTTTTTTGGCTTGTTATTATGTCTTTTGTCGGCTTTAAAAATGTTAATTTTATGTAGGTTGTTTGTTAGGATAAATTCAGTGTTTCAGATTTATAATTATAATGTTATTTCATTTATTTTATATAATTATATTTGAATTATAGTTAATTTTTTATTGTTAAAATAATTTATTTTTATATTGTACAAAAAAAAATATTAATGTGGGTTATTATAAAATATTTTAATACTAATTAATATTGACATATATTTAAAAATATATTACTAATAAAAAACAATTTTAATTGGCGTGATAAAAAAATTATTTATATATGAAGAAAAAATTAAGTTATATGGTTAAAACATTTATTTGTTGCTATATATACTTTATTTAGTACTTAAAAATACAATTTAAACAATAAAAAATAACACATTGGATTTTGCATTGTAAAATGTTTGCACAGTGAATAAATTTGATCCCTCTAAGCTCATGTTAGATCAGTATTTAAGGTGGATCTATGTTGATTTTTAATAATAACAATAATTTTTTATTGATTTTTTATGGTGGTTCATTAACACTATGTGGTTGCTGAATCCATGGGAAAATATGGGCAGATCAACCTAGAAAGGAATCAAATTTAGTAGGCTAAACTAGCACGAACTAACCTCAAGAGCATGAAGAAATCAAATTCAGTAGGCTAAACTAGCACGAACTAACCGCAAGTGCATGGAGAAGAATTGACTCTATGAACTCCCAATTGGGGAGGTACGTAGCAACAAGAAATAGACTATTTGAATTAACCCTTAGGGCTAATAAATTTTTATTGATTAAAAATGAATAAATAATATTTATAAAAAGTAAATAAATAATATTTTTGTAATAACATCTAAAATAAATTTTAATGTTGTGCATCTTAATTTTTATTTGTTTAATTATTATTTTATATATACTTTGAAACATTTTATTTTTATTAATAAAAGATAAAATTGATGATTTAAAATTATAAAACTAAACAAATTTTAATATTATGTTAAATATAAATTCAAACAATGAAATTATAAATATCCCATTAAATATTAACAAATTTTGATATCACATTAAATCTTAACAAATTTTGATATTGATGTATCTTCATCATAATTTTGGAATTATTAATTATTTTTATAAATGATGGATTTTTTTGAAATCACGTTAGATTAAGATTTAAAATAGAGCTATGGCTATCATAAATAAATGGGAGATTAGAGATTATTTCATACACCTAGAAAGCTCATAAAAACTTTGTTAAATACATGTAATGGTACATATAAGTATATCAAATTTGAGCTCACCATAAATACACTATCTTAGCAAATTAACAATTACTGGAGAGAACAACTCAAATTCACACCAAACAATAAATAAACTAGTCATTTCCAACTAGATCTAACAACATCCTAAAATATGTAAACAAACCTATGTAAAGATAACCAATAACCAATAATAGTAACAATCACTCATATGACAAATATGAGTTAATAATTCTAAAAAGAACTTTCTATCATATCAAGAACATCTATATTGTTGTTGTTGCAATCTCACCATTCCACTTCAAATTTTAGTGTGCAATTAACTTTTGAATTCTTTAATAAGAACAATGTAACATCATATTTTTAGTGTCCATATTTATATTCACCCAAGTAACCTGTTTCCATATCAATCTCAAAAAGTATGAATGTTCTTCTATTCACTTGTTGTAGTGTTATTTTGAACAACTGTATCATGCCTTTTTCTACCCTTGTTCTCTTAATGATAATTGTTATTGTAAAGCCAATGTGGAAGATTCACGACTAAATAAACGTTTTATTAAATGTATGCCAATTATTATTTAAAAATAATTAAAACAATTGAAGGTTGGTGTTGACACCTAATCTTTTGGATTAGGTAAATCCATGTAAATATTATAAATAAGAAAATAAGGAGAATTAGAAGATGAAAAGACACTGGGATATGAAACCCATGAGTGTCTCCCTCTATGTATATATCTATGATCAATCTCAATGCAAAAATACAATTAGCTTTGAGGAGTTACCTCACACATAATCAAAGGAGCATTTTGATTATGTTGGAATTGGGTTGTCATTGATGTCAACCCAAGTAGCATCCAGAAGAAGCCTTGATTTTGATGAGGAAAATATTTGGGAAGATCAACTTTTTTTCTCTCATGGCCATCATAATTTTATTTTCCCTATCATGTCGATTCTAATGGTAGGTAGCATGCCACAAAATTCCTCACAATTAAGGAGATATGCCCTATCAATCCAAGAGCCCCATAATGTGGTTAAGGTGCCCCAAATGAGATGTTAATGGAAGCTTGATTATTAGTATTATTTAGGCTTGATGATTGATTACAGTTGGCATTAACATTCAAAAGAATCTTATATAATTTATTTTCTCTGAGTTTTCTGAGTCAACCCTCAAATTATGACTTCTTTCATTATGAAACCAACCTAAAATAGTGAATCAAGTCAACTCCCTAAAACTGTTACTTAGAGATTCAGGTCGACCCTTTTTAAAAATATAATTATTGGTTTATTTTTGTGTTCATCTTAGGGATTATGGGCATGTAAGTCCCTCCTTATTATATAAGTAGAGAGTTTCACTCTCTTCAAAGGGCATAAAATTCACTTTCTATCATCAAATAATTTCACTCTTTTTTTATGCCAGTGCAAAACATTACATCATTAATCTAAATTTGTTCTATCTTGGGCTTAATTATTTTTATTTTGGCTAATGTTGTGGATTATCTTATTTGATTTGTGCTAATGATATCTAATGCTTTGAAAGAAAATAAAATTAAGTGAAATACAGATTCACCCACCCTATTAATATTTGCAACAATTCGTATCAGAGAAGGTTCCTTTAGTTGTAGCCTAATAGTTGGAAGGTAGATCTCAAGAGATAATAAATGGGAAATCCAAGGAAGCATGCATCTAAACAATCAAAGGAAGTCTCTAATATTGCAATAATCTCAAAATTTGTTACAATCCACAATGAAAGTGTATTTTAAAGCTCATGGTTATGATGTATGGGATTATGTTATTTTTAGAAACACATATACAAATTAATCAAGAAGGTATAATACAAAATCAATCAATGAAATTCTTTTTGCCCTATTAGATTCTATGAAATTCAATGTAGGTCAATGCTCATCAGCTAAACAACTTTGAAAGAAGCTTAAAAGTCTCTACTTAAAGAAGCAAGCAGGTGAAGATGAAGATGATGATGATACTCTGGGGTAAAGATATTAGCTATGATGAAGAAGAAGAAGTGGACGTGGAGAGGGAATTGACCAGTGCTTTAAGTGATTTTAACAAAAAATTTCATAGGGAATCTTGTTTTTTATATCATTAGATGGACACCTATTCTTTATACACACGGCGCATAGAACTACATCAGCCCAAAACATCAGTTTAACATTCATGAAAAACATCATGGAATGTACCATATTTAAGATTTTCATATTCATTCTTTCAACTACCTTATTCTGTTGGGGATTATAAAGCACATTCTTTTGATGTTTGATCCCATGCCGAAGAAGATAGTTTTCAAATTCATTTGAAGTGTACTTTTTTCCATCATCAGTGTGAATAGAGCCAATATGAGATAGTGCATCATTTTCAATCCATGCATGAAAATTCTTGAATTTTTTAAAAGCATTAAATTTTTTCTTCAATAAATAAACCCAAAACATTATGTTGTAGTCATCAATAAATATCATTATATATTTATTACCATTTGTATAGGGAGCAAACATTAGGCCACATAAGTATAAATGAATAATTTCAAGTTTTCTATGTGCTCTAGAATGAGAATCATGAAAAGCATGTTTTCTATGCTTTTCTAGAATACAAACATCACATTGCTTAAATTTCCTAGGAATTGTAGGCATCAATAACACCAATTTTCTTCAACAAATGAAGGTTATCATAGTTCAAGTGTACAAATATAACATGCCATAAAATACTTGATGGAAATGTACCTTCATCATAGTGAGAACTGCATGAAATTTTTTGTACTCCAGAATCATAGTTTTTCCTTCCTCTTCCTCTTCGCCACCTCTTCCTCTAGAAGAATCTTGTGCACGATTATTCTCTCTATTTGCAAGACACACAAATTCTTCAGAATATCCTACGAGGTCGAAACCAATCTATTCCTATGTTTATTTCAACACTAGTGGTTTTTATATCATGCATAATGGATCTTACTTTTGATGCTAAGGAAAGAGGGTCATAATTTTTCAATTCATGACTGAACAACTTAATCATCAATTGAAAAACTTCAAGTTCAGAGTGTGAGTCATAAAATTCCTTAAAATTCTTTATAGCTTGAAAGGCATTTCAAAATTGCGAAATATGTCAACTCACTTCTTCATTTATTGATGCTGCAACCAAGGCATAGACCTTGTTGTTCTTGTTTTCCCAAATGGAAAGCTCATTATCTGATGTGAGATTTTTAGGTGAACTATCTCTTTCTCTTTCACAAATCCCTTTCCACAATCATTGAAAATAAGGGTGTATTTTATCTTTTGGGGCCACTCAAGGTAGTTCTCTTTGCTAGAGAGAAATACTCCCACAATGGAAATTAGTGAATGCATCATAAAAAAGGACTAGATTTCCGAAACAGTTGCAACCTTACTTGTTAAATATATAAAAGCGGCAAAGCATCACTTTACACTATATAAAAATTTTAATATATATCACCACTCATATATGACATATAACATATATCCTTTCCACCACTCATATCTTGAGAATTGCACCCACTCTCACATTAAATACCACAACTTCAAGATATAAAAGGATTTTTAATTCATAAAATATGTGAACCATATCCAAGCTTTAACATAAACATGGTGAAAATATTTCATATATATCTCATAACATATGGTTCCACCATTTATGCATTCACCATGTATGTTCAATGTACCATATGCATTCACCATACCAATACCATATAGGCCCTTTTAAAACATTAAATGCAGAATATATATCGAATATGTCTGGATGCAATATTTATTGAACAACATATCTGCTTCAATCACAACGCATTCATTTCATCTCAATCTTCTATGCAACACAAACCTCCAGGAATAGTCTTTAAAGGACACTGACCTCTAGGACACAATCTTTAAAGGTGACCCCACACAAGACGATACCAAATTTCGGGACTTCTCTTTGCTGAATTACAGTGGAATTCTTTGATTCTAACGATGGAGGCGAGCTTCAATGGTTATGTACTTCAATGGGTGATATGATGGGAGGTGAGTTTCAATGGTTGTGTGCAGTGTTCCTTGATCATACTCTCTTCTTCTTCAACGATGGAAGCAACCAGAATCGTCCGTTGAGGTAGTATAGAGGTGGAATATGCCCAACAATTAAGGTGAGAAGTCATTCAGATATAAACACAGAAGCTAACATATTAATGAAATCATAGGACAAAGGTGCCCGTTCTAAAAAATAATGCGTAAATATGCAAAACATAGGCAGGATGGAGCTAGAAGGGTAGAAGGGAAGCCAAAAATAGAGGTTGGGACTTGTGCTCTGTACCATGTCAAGCCACGAGGTAAGGGAAGCCAAAAATAGAGGCTGGGACCTGTGCTCTATACCATGTCAGGCCATGAGGTAACTCCTCAAAGTGAATTGTATTTTTGCATTGATATTGATCATAGATATATACGTGGAGGGAGATACTCTTGGGTTTCATATCCCAGTATCTCTTCATCTTCTAATTCTTCTTATTTTCTTATTTATAATATTTACATGGATTTACCTAATCCCAAATATTGGGTGTCAACACCAACCTTCAATTGTTTTAATTAAGTTTAAGTAATAATTAACATATATTTAATCAAAGGTTTAGTTAGTCGTGATTCTTCCACATTGGCGTTACAATCACAAGTATCATTACGAGAAGAAGGGTAGAACAAGGGATGATACAATTGTTCAAAATAACACTGCAACAAGTGAACGGAAGAACATTGACACTTTTTGAGATTGATAGGGAAACAAGTTACTTGGGTGAATATAATTATGGAAACTAAAAATATGATGATGTTACATTGTTCTCATTAGAGAAGTCAAAGGTTAATTGCAAACTAGAATTTGAAGTGGAATGGTGAGATTGCAACACGAACAATATAGATGTTCTTGATACGATAGAAAGTTCTTTTTAGAGTTTGTTCCAAGGGATGTTGATGATAGTTCTTGTGGGAATAGTGGAAGTGAAATGATCGTGAACAAATAAAGTAATTTTTGTGAGTTGTGTTGAATAAAAATAGACTTGACCATGTAGAAATTTGAGCTACACCTTGCATTTATGGCAACATATGAAGTTATGTATCTTGTCAAGAGTTGGTGCTTAAGTGAAGTATTGTGGGAATATCTTTGCGTTGTTTTCAAGAAAGTACTTGGTGTCCCCATCGGATGGAGTATGTGAATTATACTTTAATGTTGAAAAGGCATGCATACCCGTTTGCCATGTGTTCATGATGATTTGAAAAACTTATTCAATATAGTGCAAACTTTTTTTTTATAGAATTGTTAAACTATTGGAGGAGTGGGCCATGTTTTGATTGGATGCTCATGAGTGGACCATGTTGATTGTCAACTTTGGAAGACGCTTAAAAATGATTGTTTTAAATTTATGAGGCAGTTCATCAAGAAGTTGAATGAACCACGTACATGAAGGATATTCTATTAAATTGATGGTTGGAACGATTAGACACTTGTGGATTCTAGTGGATGGTTATTTCTTTATATGGACATTGATAGTTTGGTGATGAAGACATGATGGAGGTATCAGATGGAAATGTCACATTGAACCAAATATACATGATTTTGATTATAAGATTCTTCAATTCATAATGGAGAATTTGTTGGAAAGGCCAAGATGATGATGAACTCACTTAATAAAGATTAAGGAAAGCACTCTTTAAGGAGGAGTGTTAGAATTATTAACTCATATTTGTCATATGTGTGATTTTTACTATTATTGGTTATTGGTTATCTTTACATAGGTTTGTTTCTATATTTTAGGATGTTGTTAAATCTAGTTGGAAATGACTAGTTGATTTCTTGTTTGGTGTGAAGTTGAGTTGTTCTCTCCACTAATTGTTCATTTTCTAAGATAGTGTATTTATGGTAAGCTCAAATTTGATATATTTATATGTACTATTACATGGATTTAACATAGATCTTATGAGCTTTCTAAGTGTACGAAATAATGTCTACTCTCCCATTTCTTTATGATAATCATAACTCTATTTTAAATCTTAACCTATCATGATTAAAAAAAATCCATCATTTATAAAAATAATCAATAATTCCAAAATTAAGATGAAGCTACATCAATATCAAAAATTTTTTAAGATGTAATGTGATATCAAAATTTGTAAGATTTAATGGGATATTTATAATTTCATTTCATTGTTTGAATTTATACTTAACATAATATTAAAATTTGTTTAGTTTTATATTTTTATTTCATCAATTTTATCTTTTATTAATAAAAATAAAACATTTCAAATTTATTATATAAAATAATAATAAAACAAATAAAAAATAAGATGCACAACATTAAAATTTATTTTAGATGTTATTATAAAAATATTATTTATTTACTTTTTATAAATATTATTTATTCATTTTTAATCAATAAAAAATTATTAGCACTAAGGGTTAATTCAACTAGTCTATTTCTTGTTGCTATGTACCTCTCAAATTGGGAGTTCACAGAGTCAATTCTCCTCCATGATCTTGGGGTTAGGCTGTGCTAGTTTTGCCTACTGAATTTGATTCCTTTCTAGGTTGATCTGCCCATATTTTCCCATAGATTCCGCTACCACATAGTGTCAACGAACAACCATAAAAAATTTAGTAAAACTTTATTTTTATTATTAAAAACCAACATATATCAACCTTAAATACTCATCTAACATGAGCTCAGAGGGATCAAATTTCTTAACGGTGCAAACTTCTTACAATACAAAATATAATGTGTTATTTTTTATTGTTTAAATTGTATTTTTAAATATTAAATAAAGTATATATAGGACCAAATAAATATTTTAACCATATAACTTAATTTTTTCCTGGTATATAAATAATTGTTTTTAAATGATATATATATATATATATATATATATATATATATATATATATATATATATAAAATTGACATTAAAATATTTACCAAAACATTTTATAGACAAATTAAAATTGTTTTTTATTACTAATATATTTTTAAATATATGTCAATATTAATTAATATTAAAATATTTTATAATAACTCACATTAATATTTTTTATATAATATTACAATAAATTATTTTAACAATAAAAAATTAACTATAATTCAAATATAATTATATAAAATAAATGAAATAACATTATAATTATAAATCAGAAACACTCAATTTATCCTAACAAACAACCTACGGAAAATTAACATTTTTAAAGCCGAAAAACAACATAATAACAGGCCAACTAAATCATCACATGCATAACAAAATCAGGAAATCCATAAAACAGAGAAAAACTAAAAACCAGAATTCATCACTTGGTGACTTAAACTAAAAACCATAATTCGTCACTTCCACTCTTCTCCAAACTATGTAAGTGCAGTCCATAAACAAGATAATTGTTCCCCACTCACTTAGAACTGTCACTCCAAGCCATGGAGAAGTTGTTCCTGTGATCACATGAAATTTTCATATTTGACATTGAAAACCTTGGTAATCTCCTCGCATAAAACTTGCCAATATCCACTCTGTTGTCGATTACTGTCATCGAAGAAGCACCTGTTTGGTCACATGTGGATGAAGGCAATTTTTATCTATATATTTCAGGAATGACTCTCAGCTTTTCCCCTCCAACTTTACTGTGTTTATCTACTCCCCTTGCTGTTTTTTGCGTGTTCTCTACATGCAGCTCTGGCCTTCACTGCAAAATTCCATGGTTGGACATTTAGTAAAAAACACACTAGAAATAATGTTATATTTATATCCAGCAAATCAAAACCAAAATATCTGCGTGTTCTCTGCATGCAGCTCTGGCCTTCACTGCAAAATTTCATGGTTGGACATTTAGTAAAAAACGCACTAGAAATAATGTTATATTTATATCCAGCAATCAAAACCAAAATATCTGGATAAAAAACATGGAATGGATTGACGATCTGAGGAGCACAAGAAACATAATGCCGAAAAACCAACTCTCTAGACAAATCCCGCACAGATGAATATTGACGAGCAGAGGAGCACAGATGAATATTGACGAGCAGAGGAGCATAAGTGCTCTCAATGGTAGATCTGGTCAACTTTGAAAGCTTGTGTTTGTGGGAGAAAAACCTCACCACATCTCTTCCTGCACAGTTAGGAAGGCTGGTTATTCTGACCAGCGTGAATCTTTTACAAAATTACATCTCTTTCTGCACAGTTAGGAAGGCTGGTTAATCTGACCAGCGTGAATCTTTTACAAAATCAAAATCAAATGGAGCACAACAGATCAATTCAAATTCAAATCAAAATTAAAAATCAAAGGAGCGCGGCAGATCAATTCAAATTCAATTCAAATTAAATCAATGACGGGGGAATATCAATTCAAATTCATAATAGCCGGGGAATATCAATTCAAATTCAAAATAGTAATGGCACTGATTTGCATTGGGAAGTGAGTAATTAATTCGCCGCGGCAGTCATCCCCAGGCTCTCTAAAACGAATTCTCCGATTTCTTTGAAGTATGATTTTATTTTACTCATTAATTATGGTGATATGGTTTTGTGTGTTTTGAAACAAAATTTTGAAATTTAATCATAGATAAATGGTTGGTATTTGATTTTTAGCTTTCAAATTTTTTAATTTAAATATAGTTAGATGGTAGGGATTTGATATTTATGAGATAAAAATTTTAATAGTATTTGGATGGTATATATTTACTTGATATTTATTTGAAATCTGGTTTTATCTCACTCATTAATTACGATGATAGTCGCTTTGTCTATTTTGAAATAATGTTTTGAAATTTAATCATAAATAGATGGTAGGGATTTGATCTTTAGCTTTCAAAATTTTTAATTTAAATATAGGTACATGTTAAGGATTTGATATTTAACTAGATAAAGTTTTTAATAGTATTCTGATAGTATATTTTTATTTTGAGATTTATATGAAGTATAGTTTTAGTCCACTCATTAATTACGGTGATAGCTCACCCTATCTGTTTTGAACTAAAGCTTTTGAATTTAACTATAGATAAATGGTAGGGATTTAATCTTTAGCTTTTAAAGTTTTTAATTTAAATATAGGTAGATGGTAAGGATGTGATATTTACGAGATAAAAATTTTAATGTATTTGGATAGTATATTTTTACTTGAGATTTATTTGAAGTATGATTTTATTTCACTCATTAATTATGGTGATAGCCCCTTGTCTGTTTTGAAATACAACTTTGAAATTTAATTATAGATAGATGGTAGAGATTTTATCTTTAGCTTTCAAATTTTTTAATTTAAATATAGGTAGATAGTAGGGATTTGATATTTATGATATAAAAATTTTAATAGTATTTGGATAGTATATATTTACTTGATATTTATTTGAAATATGGTTTTTGTAAAGTATGACTCAACCAACGTATTTACTCAACGGTAAATAAAACTTACGTTAATTTGGAAAATCAAGAATCGGTTAAAAAGGGAACGAATTCTTGAATCAGTTGAACGGTTGAAAGATTCCCATTTTCTTGGTTTGAGAAGGTTCGATGAGGGGGTGTCCAGGAGTATGAATGAATGCTCTAGAACCTGGGGAAGGAGGTATCCGAATGCTTTGCGACCAAAGAAATGGATGGCGGACTTTTGATACAGCAGAAAGACCCTGGTTGCGTGGACATTCTTCGCGGGATGCATATTTGCAGGGGGCACCTTGTTCTTGTTGCAGGAAACCTGTAAATCAAATATTTACACGGTGGCCAACATTGTAATGGATTTGGAGGCAGTTGCAGAGGGGTCATGGCTGTAAATGAAAGAAGGCCACTATACATTATGGATTTGAATCTCTGATGATTGGCAGTGAGGAAGACACATATATTGTTTTCATGTCCGACCTATTGATATATAAATTTAGTGTAATCATGCCCCGTGGAAAGGCTCTTGGAAAGGCGTATACCACCGTATATTCGATAACAAAGGTCAAGCTGTCGACTGGCCTTGAAATTAGGTATCTTTGTCTTGTGAAATTTTAATGTCCTGTGCGATCTTTGGCGTGAATTTTTAGAGTTTTACCATGTATTTTTTCTATGGTTTTAAAGCGAAATCGGTAAAGAAAGTGAAATCGGTAAAGAGGGAAGAGTCTCTTTATTTATTAATATTTCCAACCCATATTCATCTTAATTAATATGTGATCTTTTAAGTTCTTAAGTATTGCATTATCAACGATATTATGATGAAAGTGAAAAGTGTTCACTATTGATTATTCACCCGATCGATTTTCCAATCCCGTTATTGATAAAGTTATATTACCATATGAATATCAGCATTTGAAGATAAAATAAATACATGGGGAATGCGCAAAGATAATAAGTTGGGATTTACTTTTTAAGATGAAATATGTAGTCGTGCTTGAAGATAATAGGTTATGGGATTATCTTTTGAAAAAAATAATATATAGATTTTATAGACAAAGATTAATTATCTCATAAAACCATGGATAGTTTTTCCATGGTGTTGACAAGGATTAATTATTTCATAAAACCATGGTTGGATTACCATGGTGTTTGAAAATATTAGCTATTTAATAAATCCATGAACAAATTACCATGGTGTTGGTAAAGTTAAGTTATTTAATAATGGTAAAGAAACTAATCAGTTTTAATCCTTAGATGAATAAACTAAGGGATTATTTTACATTATCATGTTTATGATGTTAAATTATTATTTGAGGAAGATCTTTCATATACATGCAACATATGTATTAGTTTTTATTGAACAATAATATATATTTTTGTATGAAGAAAGATAGCTTGTAGTATTAAAACTACATTGAATATGATGGTTAGTTTAATCTTGAAAAATAAGACATTTATCTATATTCTTAATTGTGTATTTTGACATATGTTTACATTCTCACTAACATTGAGATCTTCTTTGGGAAGACTCGTGAAGGAGGTTATGTGCTTCATTGTGTAAGCACTCCTTTACGGAGATTCTTTTGGAATCAGTATGCATTCGCATGCATGGAAGAGAAAATTGTTATGTTAACTTGCACTCCATTTACTAAAGGTAATAGCTTAAGGGTTATATATTTTTTTAAATGTATGTAAATCACATGCATAATTATCTTAACTGATGTATCAGTTTATTTTGAAGAAAAGCTTGGGAGGTGTAGCCATTGTTTTGCAGGAATGTGTGCTTATGCGACGTAAGCATTAGTTATTGTGATGACCTATAACCAACACATATGAGGTATGTGTTATTAAAGAGAGAATGACAAGGTACTTTACTTGCTTGTCATGATTATACATGAGTAGATGGAGAAGCTACTATAGCGATTGATTAATACTTTATGAATCTTGACAACATTTTGTGTTGAAGGCATCATAGCAGGGAATGATGATGACATGTGCAAAGGAAGATTATGCTTGACATGGTGGCAGGTATATGATTAATGTTTGTGCAGACGAGTACGAGTTGCAGGAAGGTCCAATGTGTGATGGTCCATTGTAGGTACATCCATGCCACCAGATGTGAAGATCTGAAGATATGAAGACCAGAGGGTAAATGGTATCATATTTATTGTAATGGCTGTAAGCTAGAAATTTGCATATTTCCTTGTAAGATTTTATAAACGATGGTTAAGGGATGGTCTTCCTTATAACCCATTGAGTGATGGGTTGATCACCCTCACGAGCATTTAATAATAAAATTAAACGTTTGCTGGTTTTCACCCTACGGGGTTTCCAGGGTATATTGGTGTTCAATGATGTGATTGGTTATTGTGTCTAGATGATGAGGTTGATTCCTTTCTTGTTATGATGTTCATAATGGCAGTTATGTGATGACTATATTAGTAATGAGATGAATGGATGGTTACATCATATAGTATTATGTTAATATACTGTAATGGAGGTTGTTAAGGGAATTAGGAGTTTACTATTCTTATTCATAAAATTACACTATGAACGGTTAAACATTCTATGTAATGATGAGTAACTTGTATAAATTTTTTTTAACTCCTTACATTTCCCTGTGAAGTTAACGGAGTATGTTACAAGTGGTATCAGAGCCAGGTTCAAAAACTGACACCTTTGGGATTTGGCGAAAATGAATTGAGGGATCCGAGATGAAATGCGCTTATGTGAAGGCAACACATCTCTAATCCAGGTTGAACAAAGAGTTTCAAGAGATAAGTATTATTATCTTTCTTTTCTTAAAACACTAGTTATTGCGTTTATGGAAGATACACTGCTTACAAAGTAAATAACTGTTGAGTTAGAGTTTCTTTAAAAAGGATATGTATTTTCCATGTGCATAAAACTTCTATTGTTGTATTGAAGTTTTCTTGAAAGGAGTTGGGAATAAAGGAGTTGGGAATTTGGTTTCCTTAAGAAGAAACATGTGTGTGCTTGAAAATTTAACTAATATACATTTGATTCTTGTTGAGAGAAATATGTGTATTTTGAAAATAAATCTTGCATGTGAATCTTGCAACTAAAAGAGATAAATATAGAGTAAAATGTGGTTTTACTTAATATGAAAGATTGTGCTAGTTCTTTTGGAAAGTAATAAAGCATTGCTAATATGACAATCATTTAGAAAGATATACCATGGTAAAAGACCAAACTACTATGCTAGTTTTTGCTGAGAAGAATCCATGTGAGTTCTTGTAAAGATTAATAGTAAGTATCTTGAAAGGTGTGAGCAGTAAGTATCTTGAAAGGTGTGAGCAGTAGCAAAACATAAATAAGTAAACTTACTTGCTTATATATATATCCTATTTAAGAAAATATAGGAAGCATGTTTTCTTTGAAAAGGGATTTCGTACAAGGGTGTTAAATGATAAGGAATACAAGTTCTTTTCTTGAAGATAAATATAGGCTAAAGAGAATAGCCTCTTGAATATATATTGCATTGCTAGATGGATTATTAAAGGTTAAGTTAACCTTGTTAGTGTTGCGTAGTTTTTATGCATAAAAGAGGCAATTTATGATCATTATTGGAAGCAAAGCCTGAGCAACTTGCATATAGAATCATAGAGGAACAAGGTTCTCTGCATGCAATAGTTGTGTTAGATTTCATCAGAAATAACATAAGTCTATATGTGGAAATGATAATATGTTTTGTTATCATGCTTTAGAAAAGAGTTCTTTGGCAAGGAATATGAATTACATGTACAAAAACTAAAGTAATGTTCTAGTTTCCTTGAAATATATACATGGTTAATGTGGGTATAATATTTCAAGAATAAGGTATGTATTCTTATGTTTTATTCCATTAGTTTTATGGAAAAGAAAACCATGTTTTGCATAACTATTATGTTATATGTCCTTGAAGAGGAATCATGAATTTGCCTACTCGATTATGTTAAGTACTCTGTTGGGAAATTAATATTAGAATCTTTACGCATGGTATGCATAGGAACAACAGCCAATGTGTTAGCTTTATTATATTTGCATGCTCCAAATGTAAAAGCTGAAGTGGTGGTTCTTTTGTTAAAGTTTAATAAAGCGAATGCACATTGTGTCATTTTCCATTAAAGGAATTTCTGAACACATACGTGTGTGAAAAATGTCATAATAATGTGGGAGTAACATGAATTGATAATTAGATACTCCCATTAATGTAGAGATTTTAGAAGAAAGCATGTTGTGACATTGCATTCACATCTTATATATGCACATGAATAGGTGTTAAAAGATCACTCAAAGATTGATTATTTATTGATTAAGGCTTTATCTAATCATGCTATAAAATCTTGTCGATGTTGCTAAAGGAAAACATTGTTGTAGAGGAGCAATGTGAATTCCTGATGAGGATGACTATTGCAGTAGGGAGAGAATTCCTTCAAATGAAATTAAGATAAGTATTTTATGTTATCTTATTTTATGAAGTCTATGCATATGCATGTTGATTCCTTTAAAAATGTATTTTTACATACATAGCATTGCATGAGATTAAATTCCATTTAAGAGAATTCTTTAAAAGGTACATGTTATTATAAAATACTTTTTTTTGCATAAGAATATGCATATGAGATTAATGTACGTATTATGCTTTATTTCTTTAGGAAAGAAAGTATAAAAGCATGAAAGAAAAATAGTTACTTTTCATTTGAGCTTGAAAAGAAGCAATTGTTTTTGCATGCAATAAAATTTCTAAGTTACCATGCACTACTTTAAAAAGATGAACGTGTATAGTGATGGTGTGTGAAACTTCACGAAAAGACTTGTTGACTGACCAGTTTTTGCATGAGATGTCATGAATGCATTAATATCATAATGGCATGGAATGACTAGTTTTAGAGTGACTCATGTCATGAATGCATTAAAAATATTAATAGCATTGATTAGTTATGAATGAATAACTAATAAAAGTTATATGCACGAATCGATTTTGACTAAAGCTATTTGAAAGTTGTGAACAAATGATTATGATAATTAATTCGTGTGTCAGTATAGTGGAACATAAAATTAGGGGAATTGGAAATGTTGTACTCATACCCTAATTTTTATTGACACAGACGTATTAATGAATAATTATATATACTTTTATGCATGAGGATATTGTATGCATAAAATTTTTTTATGTAGGAACTTAAAATGATTGCATAAGATAATATGTGCTTGAGAAATGCATATTTACGATTAGCATTGTTTCTTATAGTAAGCATGGGTTGCTTAATAGAAATAGAAAATTTGTGAAAATAAAACATCGCAAACATGGCAATGTGGATTGCAACAGTAAACGTTAAAGTATCATGTTTTAATGTACAACACATGTATGTTACTTCCAGGGGGGAAGTTGTGACAGCTTCATTAAAGCTAACTAGTATTAACTAGTTCAAGACAATTTGTTTAATTCTCTTTTATTTGACAAGAGAAACTTAAATTATCACTGTTGATAAAGAAAGTTATTTAAATTGCTGAAATTAATTAATGAAAAGAAAATCTTTTTAAGCTGATGATAAATGTTTCCAAGAATAGGAAGTGGTTGGGGACAGTTGGAAAGACAGTTACCTACTCCTCTGAGGATAAGCTGGATCCCTGGGGAGGAGTAGGCGTTCTGTGAAATTGGTAAAGGGAGAGTATTTTCTCAAGCTGGTTGGGACCAGTTTAAAATAGCTTCCAGCAACTCTTGTAAAGCCAAAAATATCCGAGTATGACTGGAATTGGAGAATTGGACGAGACTGTCCCGAATTTCTCTTCCAGGATTTTTTGAGTGTGGCTGGATTGGCCATCCCGATGTCACAGCAGAAGAATCCACTGTTGACCCGTGACACTGTCCAGATTCTGGAGCTAGGGGGCAAGTGGAGGATGTAATAGCCTCACTTGATGGTTGAGAGGACCACAGTTTGAAAGACTAAATTTCCAGATAAGTATAAAGAGCTTAGCGCTCGGAAAACGAAGTACTGAATGTATAAGTTCATTTATATTATTACTAATTTGTTTGAATGTCTTAGCAGGAGCTAAGATAGTGTGCACATGATGCATTGATAAGAGGATTGGTTCTCTCTGAGTACTTATGGAAGTACTTGATTAAAACATCTCTTTATATTGAAAGAATGTTTGTTAGTTGCAAGTATTTTCATTTGATTGAAACTATGTGACTAATGTGATTGAATTGCTAGTCATACAATATAGGCTCTTTCCAGGAAGTGTTGATGGGTGTTCAACCATTCGAGGAAAGGTTGCATAAAAGCCATCATTTCTACCAATAGTAATTGGTAAGTTCGTATAGAAACTTTTCTATACCTTTGTGAATTGAATAAGGGATAAGCAGTAGAAATGGAAATGAAAATTTCTTTGCACTATACATGCTTATGAGTATGGATAAAAACATTATTGTCTCAATTAATGGCATTTAAGGAAACGAAAGTGTTTCATTGTGAAGGGAAATGACTCCCTTTGGGTTGTTTATATCATTATATCATGAGTATAAGTTTCAGTGAGAGAAGCACACCGAGGACGGTGTTCTCTTAAGGGGGGGAGTATGTAACGTATGACTCAACCAACGTATTTACTCAACGGTAAATAAAACTTACGTTAATTTGGAAAATCAAGAATCGGTTAAAAAGGGAACGAATTCTTGAATCAGTTGAACGGTTGAAAGATTCCCATTTTCTTGGTTTGAGAAGGTTCGATGAGGGGGTGTCCAGGAGTATGAATGAACGCTCTAGAACCTGGGGAAGGAGGTATCCGAATGCTTTGCGACCAAAGAAGTGGATGGCGGATTTTGGATACAGCAGAAAGACCCTGGTTGCGTGGACATTCTTCGCGGGATGCATATTTGCAGGGGGCACCTTGTTCTTGTTGCCGGAAACCTGTAAATAAAATATTTACATGGTGGCCAACATTTTAATGGATTTGGAGGCAGTTGCAGAGGGGTCATGGCTGTAAATGAAAGAAGGCCACTATACATTATGGATTTGAATCTCTGATGATTGGCAGTGAGGAAGACACATATATTGTTTTCATGTCCGACCTGTTGATATAAAAATTTAGTGTAATCATGCCCCGTGGAAAGGCTCTTGGAAAGGCGTATACCACCGTATATTCGATAACAAAGGTCAAGCTGTCGACTGGCCTTGAAATTAGGTATCTTTGTCTTGTGAAATTTTAATGTCCTGTGAGATCTTTGGCGTGAATTTTTAGAGTTTTACCATGTATTTTTTCTATGGTTTTAAAGCGAAATCGGTAAAGAAAGTGAAATCGGTAAAGAAGGAAGAGTCTCTTTATTTATTAATATTTCCAACCCATATTCATCGTAATTAATATGTGATCTTTTAAGTTCTTAAGTATTGCATTATGAACGATATTATGATGAAAGTGAAAAGCGTTCACTATTGATTATTCACCCGACCGATTTTCCAATCCCGTTATTGATAAAGTTATATTACCATATGAATATCAGCCTTTGAAGATGAAATAAATACATGGGGAATGCACAAAGATAATAAGTTGGGATTTACTTTTTAAGATGAAATATGTAGTCGTGCTTGAAGATAATAGGTTATGGGATTATCTTTTGAAAAAAATAATATATAGATTTTATAGACAAAGATTAATTATCTCATAAAACCATGGATAGTTTTTCCATGGTGTTGACAAGGATTAATTATTTCATAAAACCATGGTTGGATTACCATGGTGTTTGAAAATATTAGCTATTTAATAAATCCATGAACAAATTACCATGGTGTTGGTAAAGTTAAGTTATTTAATAATGGTAAAGAAACTAATCAGTTTTAATCCTTAGATGAAAAAACTAAGGGATTATTTTACATTATCATGTTTATGATGTTAAATTCCTATTTGAGGAAAATCTTGCATATACATGCAACATATGTATTAGTTTTTATTGAACAATAATATATATTTTGTTGGAAATATGATGCAGAGTGTTGTCCTTGATGGCAACCCACTGAATGAAGATGAAGACATGAGATTGATGACATGTGTTGTCCTTGTTGGCAATCCATCTGATGAAGTTATTCTTGTCTTGATGGACTTGGTAAATGATGTAAATCTGATGTGATATGATGTTTGTTAGCAATATGGTGCTAAGTGTTGTCCTTAAATGGCAACCCTCTTGATGAAGATGATGACAACTTACTTGATGAAGTTGTTCTTGATGAAGAAAATATGATATATCTACAGTGTGTACAGAAGGCAATGAAGAAAGGAATTCAGAATGTGCTCAAAGTATGATGAAAAGAGTATGTCTCAAGGCATACGCGGATATGTCTAGGGGAAGTCGCGTATGCACGCGGGAAAGAACGTGACAAGTCGCGTATGGGCAAAAGCGCTTACAAAGTGCAAAACCAGGGGTAACCACCATGGTAATGACCCATTGTATTGGGTAATGATTCGCCTAAATGACCCCATCTAGGAAAACCATCGGAAGTAATGTGGTTTTGGCTCATGGTATTGAAAAAGGATAAACCTATATAAAGAGATGAAATTCATTATGCAAATGATATGAGTGTGGGTGCAAGATGTCTGAGCTTGAATGAATACTTCTCTCTGAAGTAGATCTGAATGGAAAGGGTTACACTTGAAGATAAATCTAAATGTATGATGCACCAATGATGAAGAAGGGGATCTAGATCTGAAATGCACTTGTATCTACTAGATCTGCTTATGGAAGGCTTAGATCTGAAATGAGGTGAACATCTGTCTGAAGTAAAAGGGTAAATCTGAACTGAATATCTGATCTGAAGAAGTATGCTGCTCTATAATGATTGAAGATATATACGCTACTTTTCCGCAGAGGAAGCGCGTATATACGTGGCTTCTCTGAAGAGAAAGCACATATGCGCAATGAAATATATACAGAGGTATACGCTGGTTTGTGTGGACGGAAGCATGTATATACGCGACATCAGTGAAATGAAAGCACGTATGCAAACTAGGGTTTGCTGAAGCATGGGGTATGAAACATCTGATCTGTTCTGCTGTATTACTGGTATCTGATCTCTGTTTTCTGAATTGATAAGTATCTGTTGGTGATGTATGTTTGAGCTTAAAAGTATGGAAAGGGTCCAGTCTGAAAATATGATGAAACATGGCCTGCAAGTTGTGTCCTAAAGGAAGCTTTGGATCCAGTGTGAAAATTGATGAAACGTGGTCCATAGAGGTGTTGAGGGTTGTAGCCTTCAGTCAGGGGGTCGTAGCTCCCTTCCAGGTGAGGCTGGTAAACGAGATCGGGGGGTCGTAGCTCCCTTCCAGGAGAGGCTGGTAAACGAGTCAGGGGGTTGGAGCTCCCTTCCAGGAGAGGCTGGTAAACGAGCGCAGGTGGGTGCCTGCGTGCTGGTAGAGTCTGCACCAACACATATGTTGTAAGATGTTTTCTCTATAATAAAATATTGAAGGCTGAGCAACTGCAGCGGTGGTTTTCTCCCGACTTGGGTTTCCACCTAAAAATCCTAGTGTTCATGTGTGATGCTTTGTGTGATGGTTTATTTTGTTCTTACTGCACATGTTTACTGCTTATTGAACATCTGATGAATGAATAATGGAATGATCTAAGCAAAGAACTAATGACATATTTAGATCTCTGTGTATACGCTAGTTGAATGAAAGGTATCCGCGTATATACGCGAGTTTACTAAAGAAAAGTAGCGTATGGGTTTTAAGGAATGAAAAAGTGAAAAGTTTTGAGTATGCTGTAAATACTGATTCACCCCCCCTCTCAGTATTTTTCCCAACAATTGGTATCAGAGCAGGTTCTTCTGCAGAAGCTTGATCGCTTGAAGGAGATCCGTCACAATGGGAATTCAAGAAGGAGTAATGTCTATAAAGCCACCTCTATTCAATGGAAGCAATCTGATATTCTGGAAGGTACGAACAAAAGCATATCTGCAAAGTCTTGGTGCAGATGTATGGGCAATCGTGGAAGAAGGTTATCAATACCCGGCAAGTATTCCTACTGATGCAGCTGAAAGGAAGAAGTATGAAATCAATGCCAAAGAAGTGAATGTCTTATTAGGAAGCATGTCTGAATCAGAATTTGCTAAAGTGATGCAGCTACATTCAGCAAAAGAAATATGGGACAAAATCATTCTGAGCTATGAAGGAGATACAAAGGTAAAAAATGCAAAACTCCAAACTCTTAGAATTGAATATGAAAATTTGAAGATGCATAGTGATGAAAATGTTGCCAGTTTCTTTCTTCGTCTAGATGATATTGTAAATCAGATGAGAAATTTGGGTGAAACCATAACCGATACTACTCTGGTGGAAAAAGTCTTAAGATCCTTGACTTCAAAATTTGACTCTAAAGTTTCAGCTATTGAAGAAGGGCAAGATCTGCAAACTCTTACTATTGTTCAATTACATGGTATTCTGACTGCTTTTGAAATGAGACAAGGAGGTCCTTCTCAAATCAAAGAAGCTGCTTTTAAGGTATCCGCAAGAGGAAAAGAAAAGGAAGTGGTCAAAGAATCCAACTATATATCCGATGAAGAAGAAGCGAATTTCGTAAGAAAACTCCAACTAGGAACTGGAAGATTCAAAGGTAAGCTTCCCTTCAAATGTTTTGAGTGTGGAAAAGTTGGTCACTATGCTGCTAAATGTCCTTATAGAGAAAAATATGGTAAAGGGAAAAAATTTGAAAAGAGAAAGAGTTATTATGCAAAAGAAGATGATGATGAAGTGTCCAGTGAAGATGAAGAAGATTCTGACCATGATCTGAAAGTGCTCATGGCAAAGAAGCAAAAGAAGAAGCTTACTCGAGAAAAGGAGATACCTCAGAAATCATGTATAGCAAAAATTGAAGAAGATGAAACAGATTCTGACGAAGCTCTACAAGTGCTCATGGCAAAGAGGAAAAAGAAGAAGGCTACTCGAAGCAAGGAGCTATCTTAGAAAATTGAAGAAGACGAATCTGATAGTGATTTGGGCCCTTGTAATCTTCTTTGTGCAAGCAATGGTGTAGAAAGTGAAAGTAAAGTTGTGGATCTAGAACAAGCTATCAAGATCAAAGTTGAAGAACAACAAAAGGAAATTGATAAGAAAGATTCTATCTACAAAGAGATGATCTCTCAAATGAAAGATCAAATAGAAATACTGAATGGACAGGTGGACAAGTATCAAAGGTTTCATACTTATGCATCCAATCGAATTAAAGAACTAGAAGCAGAAATCAACGATCTAAATGCAGATCTCGAAAAATCAAGCAAGAAGAATGAAGGACTTGAAGCTGCAATCATCTTTCTACAAACAGATTTTGAAGCATCAAATAAGAAGAATGAAGAACCTCTGTCATTTGAAAAGGAAGGCCTTGAAGCAAAAATCATCTCTCTCAAAGAAGATCTGGAAAAATCAAATAAGAAGAATGAAGAGCTACAACAAACATGTGAAGAAAACGAAGATTGCTTGAAAGAAGAGATTCTAAATCTGAAGGATCAAGTAGAAGATGGAAGAAGGAAAGAAGAAAGCATGACAAAGCAACGTCAAGCCTTGGAGGTTGAGGTAAACATTCTCAAAGGTAAATTAGAAGAAAAGGTTAAACTTTTGAGGTTTCAAGATAGTACTAATATCTTGGACAATATTCTGAGTAATCAAAGGTCTCCTGCTATCAAACTTGGTCTTGGTTTCCATGAAACCGTTAAAGGAGAATCTAGCTCACAAGGAAGTGCTAAAAATTCAGAGGATGTCAATGCAAAACCTAAAGTGTTGAAAGAAACAAAAGGTCAACCAACAATGATGAAATCTCAAAGGAAATCAGTCAATAAAGTTGAATGCTTTAAATGTCATAATTATGGGCATGTTGCAACAAATTGCAGGAGCAGATCATTTCAGCCACAAACTAACAGATCCTACATAGAAAGGTACTCTGGTTTCTTCAAGGGATATTGTTTTTCGTGTAACAAGTATGGACATAAAGCAGCTGATTGTAAAAGGAGGAAGATTAGAAATACTCATTATGATTCTTATGCTTATTTCTTTGGACACATGAGATGTTATTCTTGTAACAAGTATGGACATGTAGAAAAGGAATGCAGGTTGAACAGATATGAGAAATTGGATAACTTCCAGCACACAAAGAGAAAGATCAAACAAATCTGGAAAAAGATGGAGGACTGATTAGAAACGTAGGGAATTCTGACCCTACTGCAGTCATCCGCTTCTGAAGCTTACTTCTCTTATTGACTGCAGGAATGATGTGGGATACATTATGAGTTTTAGTGATGTATCGTCACAGGGGGAGCAATGAATGATGTCTCTCATGGTTTATTTGATTATTCTGGTTATATGTATTTCTGACAGAGCATCTGATATGAAGAAGACAGGTACAGGAAGTACAAGTTCAGGGGGAGATGAAGGAATGAGAAATTTTCTATGCTTCACTTTCCATACACGGGTTCGATGAACAAAAGTCGCGTATACACGCGAGTTCCAGCAGACACAGATGCGTATACATTGATGATAAGAGAATTTATCTGATAGCTGAAGATCTGGAGCAGAGGTTCAGGGGGAGCATCAGTCTGACTGTTAATAACTGTATTATTGACTCTGTATCAACTTATTTCTCAGTTCTAAATAGTGATGATATGATACATGGTTTCTTGTGTTGAAGACTATGGATGAGTCCTGTCTACTTGAGTATTCATTGCTGAGATGAAAGTCTTATAATTCAGAGACAAGGACAGATCATGCAGAGATTGTTGCTGATGACTTGCTGTTGAAGGTGTTTCAGATTGCACACTGGTTTAGGGGGAGTAGCAGGTTGAATACTAATGATTGCATTGTTGGCAATATGACTGCTTATTCTTTGGTTATTGTGATACTCATGCTCAAATGATGATGGCTTGGTACATGGTATATGATGATGAGACGTTGAATGAGCTGTGTTTACTGCTTGCTGAAGTTTATTTGTTGGATAAAATTGGAAGTCTTATGATTCAGAGATAAGAATAGTTCATGCATAGTTTGTTAATATGGCTGAGATCTTTTCCTACATATGTTACTTCATGTTAAATCTTAAAGGTCATGGTGATGTAGGATGGTGGTGGACCACATGAATGATTGCTTGACACTTGTGTGAAGATGTTGTTCTGGTATGATAATCTCTCTTGGAAAGAGTGTATTGATGCTGCAAATAATCTGAAGGAAGGTTTGGTTACTAATGTGCCTATGCTACAACCGTTGGATGACGCTTGAAGACGCAACTACACTGTTCTATCTATCTGTAGTCCAAGGAAGCATTCAAATATCTCAGAAAGAAGCTGAACACTGTCTTTTTCTCACAGAGGATCAGATCTGGTTAAAATATAGAAGATGGTATTAGATACGCGAGTTTCCTGAAACACAGTCGCGTATATACGCGAGTCCCTGCACAGAAAACCGCGTATGTCTGATTGCTGACATTTTTTTGGTTGGAGTCAGCTCTCTTCAGCACATATGCAGTACTGTTTGGTATCTTTGATACTATTTGGTATCTCTGGTGGTGTTCTTGTTCTCATAATTCTATTTCTAATGTTTTGATAAAGATGCCTTGATGATCTGTTGGTGAAATTATTCAGGATGCACAAACTAAGGGGGAGCCTTAGTCATATGAAAAGGATGTTCGGAAGCACATTTTCAGGGGGAGCATTAGCATTGCTGAGTATAATGCACTGTTGGCATTATGATGGTTCTGAAATATATTCTCTTTCTTGAGGACTTTCTGGTGTTGGTCTTAAAGTCATATTTTTGATGAAAGGTCATGTGGAGACCCATGATGTAAAAATGTAATATTCAGTCATGTAAGGACTTGTCAAATTTTTAAACCCACTTGGTTGGGTAGCTGATTCAATTTCTGTAAACCCACTTGGTTGGGTAGCTGAGTCAAATTTGTAAACCCACTTGGTTGGGTAGTTGAGTCTCCTATGTAAATCCACTTGGATGGATAATTGATGTAAGTGTGAGTCTTTGGTGATAGGAAGTTCATAGAGTCATGTACTTTATTGAAAAATATGTTTGAAGATTCAGCATGAACTCAGGGGGAGCTTGGTCACTTAAGTACATATCAGATCTGCAGCACGCTTCTTCCACATGAGGAGAAAAGGGGGAGAGTATGTTGGTTTTGATCCACCCTTTGCCCTTGATGTCAAAGGGGGAGAGGACATGGTGTTTGAATGAAGAGAAAGAATGGTGTCAAAAATGGAGAAAGTGACATGGTGTCATTGTATTTTTAATGTACCTATCTGTTGTGGTAACCAAACACCATCGTGGTTGCCATCAAGTCCAAAGGGGGAGATTGTTGGAAATATGATGCAAAGTGTTGTCCTTGATGGCAACCCACTGAATGAAGATGAAGACATGAGATTGATGACATGTGTTGTCCTTGTTGGCAATCCATCTGATGAAGTTATTCTTGTCTTGATGGACTTGGTAAATGATGTAAATCTAATGTGATATGATGTTTGTTAGAAATATGGTGCTGAGTGTTGTCCTTAAATGGCAACCCTCTTGATGAAGATGATGACAACTTACTTGATGAAGTTGTTCTTGATGAAGAAAATATGATATATCTACAGTGTGTACAGAAGGCAATGAAGAAAGGAATTCAGAATGTGCTCAAAGTATGATGAAAAGAGTATGTCTCAAGGCATACGCGGATATTTCTAGGGGAAGTCGCGTATGCACGCGGGAAAGAACGTGACAAGTTGCGTATGGGAAAAAGCACTTAAAAATTGCAAAACCAGGGGTAACCACCATGGTAATGACCCATTGTATTGGGTAATGATTCGCCTAAATGACCCCGTCCAGGAAAACCATCGGAAGTAATGTGGTTTTGGCTCATGGTATTGAAAAAGGATAAACCTATATAAAGAGATGAAATTCATTATGCAAATGATATGAGTGTGGGTGCAAGATGTCTGAGCTTGAATGAATACTTCTCTCTGAAGTAGATCTGAATGGGAAGGGTTACACTTGAAGATAAATCTGAATGTATGATGCACCAATGATGAAGAAGGGGATCTAGATCTGAAATGGCCGTATCTACTTCAGACCGCTTTGGAAGGTCAGATCCTCAAATGAAAGTAACATCTCGTCTCAAGTAAAAGGGTAAATCAATCAATATCTAATCAAGAAGTATGCCGCTTCTATAATGATTGGAAGATCTATACGCTACTTTTCCACAAAGAGAGGAAGCACGACATACGTCGCGCTCTCAAGAGAAAGCAAGATAATGAATTATATACGAGGTATATGTCAAGCTTAGGGGATTTTGGCTGTGTATAATGCACACATCAAAGGAAACAGAGAAAGCGTATGCAACTAGGTTTGTCAAGTATGGGGTATGAAACATCTGACTGCTCGGCCATTATCGTATCTGATCTCAGGTTATTCAATTGATAAAGATCTCTGGTGATGTATGTTTGAGCATAAAAGTATGGAAAGGGTCCAAATCTGAAAATATGATGAAACGTGGCCTGCAAGTGTTGTTCTATTGAAGTTGTTGGATCCAGTGTGAAAATTGATGAAACGTGGTCCAAGGTGGTGCTGAGGGTTGTAGCCTTCAGTCAGGGGGTTGTAGCTCCCTTCCAGGTGAGGCTGGTAAACGAGATCGGGGGTCGTAGCTCCCTTCCAGGAGAGGCTGGTAAACGAGTCAGGGGGTCGTAGCTCCCTTCCAGGAGAGGCCGGTAAACGAGCGCAGGTGGGTGCCTGCGTGCTGGTCAAGTCTGCGCCAGCACATATGTTGTAAGATGTTTTCTCTATAATAAAATATTGAAGGCTGAGCAACTGCAGCGGTGGTTTTCTTCCGATTTGGGTTTCCACCTAAAAATCCTGGTGTTCATGTGTGATGCTTTGTGTGATGGTTTATTCTATTTCTAATGCACATTAGCTATCAAGTAGAGAACAGGTCTTAAGGAATGATGCAAATAAATATAAGTGAAGAACTAAGTTAATAAATATCTGCATATCTAGATCTCTGCTAATACGCGAGTTGTATGAAGGATATCCGCGTATATACGCGAGTTTACTAAAGGAAAGTAGCGTATGGGTTTTAGAGAGTGAAAAAGTAACAAGTTTTGAATATGCAGTAAATACTGATTCACCCCCCCTCTTAGTATTTTTCCCAACATATTTTTGTATGAAGAAAGATAGTTTGTAGTATTAAAACTACATTGAATATGATGGTTAGTTTAATCTTGAAAAATAAGACATGTATCTATATTCTTAATTGCATACTTTATATGGGTTTCTATTTCTCCTGTTTAACATTGAGATCTTCTTGGGAAGACTCGTGAAGGAGGTTATGTCATTGTAAGCACCTTGGGCATTGTCTTTGAATCGTGATGCATGATGCATTCGCATGCATGTAAGAGAAATTGTTATGTTAACTTGTATTCCAGCTTGCATTCCATGTACTAAAGGTAATAGCTTAAGGGTTAGCTATTTTTATTAAATGTATGTAAATCACATGCATAATTATCTTAACTGATGTATCAGTTTATTTTAAAGAAAAGCTTGGGAGGTGTAGCCATTGTTTTGCAGGAATGTGTGCTTATGCGACGTAAGCATTAGTTATTGTGATGACCTATAACTAGCACATATGAGGTATGTGTTATTAAAGAGAGAATGACAAGGTAATTTACTTGCTTGTCATGATTATACATGAGTAGATGGAGACATTACTATAGCGATTGATTAATACTTTATGAATCTTGACAACATTTTGTGTTGAAGGCATCATAGCAGGGAATGATGGTGACATGTACAAAGGAAGATTATGCTTGACATGGTGGCAGGTATATGATTAATGTTCGTGCAGATGAGTACGAGTTGCAGGAAGGTCCAATGTGCGATGGTCCATTGTAGGTATATCCATGCCACCAGATGTGAAGATCTGAAGATATGAAGACCAGAGGGTAAATGGTATCATATTTATTGTAATTGCTATAAGCTAGAAATTTGCATATTTCCTTGTAAGATTTTATAAACGATGGTTAAGGGATGGTCTCCCTTATAAGCCATTGAGTGATGGGCTGATCACCCTCACGAGCGTTTAATAATAAAATTAAACGTTTGCTGGTTTTCACCCTACGGGGTTTCCAGGGTATATTGGTGTTCAATGATGTGATTGATTATTGTGTCTAGATGATGAGGTTGATTCCTTTCTTGTTATGATGTTCATAATGGCAATTATGTGATGAATATATCAGTAATGAGATGAATGGATGGTTACATCATATAGTATTATGTTAATATACTGTAATGGAGGTTGTTAAGGGAATTAGGTGTTTACTATTCTTATTCATAAAATTACACTATGAACGGTTAAACATTCTATGTAATGATGAGTAACTTGTATAATTTTTTTTTAACTCCTTACATTTCCCTGTGAAGTTAACGGAGTATGTTACAAGTGGTATCAGAGCCAGGTTAAAAAACTGGCACCTTTGGGATTTGGCGAAAAGGAATTGAGGGATCCGAGATGAAATGCGCTTATGTGAAGGCAACACATCTCTAATCCAGGTTGAACAAAGAGTTTCAAGAGATAAGTATTATTATCTTTCTTTTCTTGAAACACTGGTTATTGCGTTTATGGAAGATACACTGCTTACAAAGTAAATAACTGTTGAGTTAGAGTTTCTTTAAAAAGGATATGTATTTTCCATGTGCATAAAACTTCTATTGTTGTATTGAAGTTTTCTTGAAAGGAGTTGGGAATAAAGGAGTTGGGAATTTGGTTTCCTTAAGAAGAAACATGTGTGTGCTTGAAAATTTAACTAATATACATTTGATTCTTGTTGAGAGAAATATGTGTATTTTGAAAATAAATCTTGCATGTGAATCTTGCAACTAAAAGAGACAAATATAGAGTAAAATGTGGTTTTACTTAATATGCAAGATTGTGCTAGTTCTTTTGGAAAGTAATAAAGCATTGCTAATATGACAATCATTTAGAAAGATATACCATGGTAAAAGACCAAACTACTATGCTAGTTTTTGCTGAGAAGAATCCATGTGAGTTCTTGTAAAGATTAATAGTAAGTATCTTGAAAGGTGTGAGCAGTAAGTATCTTGAAAGGTGTGAGCAGTAGCAAAACATAAATAAGTAAACTTACTTGCTTATATATATATCCTATTTAAGAAAAGATAGGAAGCATGTTTTCTTTTAAAAGGGATTTCGTACAAGGGTGTTAAATGATAAGGAATACAAGTTCTTTTCTTGAAGATAAATATAGGCTAAAGAGAATAACCTCTTGAATATATATTGCATTTCTAGATGGATTATTAAAGGTTAAGTTAACCTTGTTAGTGTTGCGTAGTTTTTATGCATAAAAGAGGCAATTTATGATAATTATTGGAAGCAAAGCCTGAGCAACTTGCATATAGAATCATAGAGGAACAAGGTTCTTTGCATGCAATAGTTGTGTTAGATTTCATCAGAAATAACATAATTCTATATGTGGAAATGATAATATGTTTTGTTATCATGCTTTAGAAAAGAGTTCTTTGGCAAGGAATATGAATTACATGTACAAAAACTAAAGTAATGTTCTAGTTTCCTTGAAATATATACATGGTTAATGTGGGTATAATATTTCAAGAATAAGGTATGTATTCTTATGTTTTATTCCATTAGTTTTATGGAAAAGAAAACCATGTTTTGCATAACTATTATGTTATATGTCCTTGAAGAGGAATCATGAATTTGCCTACTCGATTATGTTAAGTACTCTGTTGGGAAATTAATATTAGAATCTTTACGCATGGTATGCATAGGAACAACAGCCAATGTGTTAGCTTTATTATATTTGCATGCTCCAAATGTAAAAGCTGAAGTGGTGGTTCTTTTGTTAAAGTTTAATAAAGCGAATGCACATTGTGTCATTTTCCATTAAAGGAATTTCTGAACACATACGTGTGTGAAAAATGTCATAATAATGTGGGAGTAACATGAATTGATAATTAGATACTCCCATTAATGTAGAGATTTTAGAAGAAAGCATGTTGTGACATTGCATTCACATCTTATATATGCACATGAATAGGTGTTAAAAGATCACTCAAAGATTGATTATTTATTGATTAAGGCTTTATCTAATCATGCTATAAAATCTTGTCGATGTTGCTAAAGGAAAACATTGTTGTAGAGGAGCAATGTGAATTCCTGATGAGGATGACTATTGCAGTAGGGAGAGAATTCCTTCAAATGAAATTAAGATAAGTATTTTATGTTATCTTATTTTATGAAGTCTATGCATATGCATGTTGATTCCTTTAAAAATGTATTTTTACATACATAGCATTGCATGAGATTAAATTCCATTTAAGAGAATTCTTTAAAAGGTACATGTTATTATAACATTCTTTTTTTTGCATAAGAATATGCATATGAGATTAATGTATGTATTATGCTTTATTTCTTTAGGAAAGAAAGTATAAAAGCATGAAAGAAAAATAGTTACTTTTCATTTGAGCTTGAAAAGAAGCAATTGTTTTTGCTTGCAATAAAATTTCTAAATTACCATGCACTACTTTAAAAAGATGAACGTGTATAGTGATGGTGTGTGAAACTTCACGAAAAGACTTGTTGACTGACCAGTTTTTGCATGAGATGTCATGAATGAATTAATATCATAATGGCATGGAATGACTAGTTTTAGAGTGACTCATGTCATGAATGCATTAAAAATATTAATAGCATTGATTAGTTATGAATGAATAACTAATAAAAGCTATATGCACGAATCGATTTTGACTAAAGCTATTTGAAAGTTGTGAACAAATGATTATGATAATTAATTCGTGTGTCAGTCTAGTGGAACATAACATTAGGGGAATTGGAAATGTTGTACTCATACCCTAATTGTTATTGACACAGACGTATTAATGAATAATTATATATACTTTTATGCATGACGATATTATATGCATAACAACATTTTATGTAGGAACTTAAAATGATTGCATAAGATAATATGTGCTTGAGAAATGCATATTTACAATTAGCATTGTTTCTTATAGTAAGCATGGGTTGCTTAATAGAAATAGAAAATTTGTGAAAATAAAACATCGCAAACATGGCAATGTGGATTGCAACAGTAAACGTTAAAGTATCATGTTTTAATGTACAACACATGTATGTTACTTCCAGGGGGGAAGTTGTGACAACTTCATTAAAGCTAACTAGTATTAACTAGTTCAAGACAATTTGTTTAATTCTCTTTTATTTGACAAGAGAAACTTAAATTATCACTGTTGATAAAGCAAGTTATTTAAATTGCTGAAATTAATTAATGAAAAGAAAATCTTTTTAAGCTGATGATAAATGTTTCCAAGAATAGGAAGTGGTTGGGGACAGTTGGAAAGACAGTTACCTACTCCTCTGAGGATAAGCTGGATCCCTGGGGAGGAGTAGGCGTTCTGTGAAATTGGTAAAGGGAGAGTATTTTCTCAAGCTGGTTGGGACCAGTTTAAAATAGCTTCCAGCAACTCTTGTAAAGCCAAAAATATCTGAGTATGACTGGAATTGGAGAATTGGACCGGACTGTCCCGAATTTCTCTTCCAGGATTTTTTTAGTGTGACTGGATTGGCCATCCCGATGTCACAGCAGAAGAATCCACTGTTGACCCGTGACACTGTCCAGATTCTGGAGCTAGGGGGCAAGTGGAGGATGTAATAGCCTCACTTGATGGTTGGGAGGACCACAGTTTGAAAGACTAAATTTCCAGATAAGTATAAAGAGCTTAGCGCTCGGAAAATGAAGTACTGAATGTATAAGTTCATTTATATTATTACTAATTTGTTTGAATGTCTTAGCAGGAGCTAAGATAGTGTGCACATGATGCATTGATAAGAGGATTGGTTCTCTCTGAGTACTTATGGAAGTACTTGATTAAAACATCTCTTTATATTGCAAGAATGTTTGTTAGTTGCAAGTATTTTCATTTGATTGAAACTATGTGACTAATGTGATTGAATTGCTAGTCATACAATATAGGCTCTTTCCAGGAAGTGTTGATGGGTGTTCAACCATTCGATGAAAGGTTGCATAAAAGCCATCATTTCTACCAATAGTAATTGGTAAGTTCGTACAGAAACTTTTCTATACCTTTGTGAATTGAATAAGGGATAAGCAGTAGAAATGGAAATGAAAATTTCTTTGCACTATACATGCTTATGAGTATGGATAAAAACATTATTGTCTCAATTAATGGCATTTAAGGAAACGAAAGTGTTTCATTGTTTGGGTTGTTTATATCAATATATCATGAGTATAAGTTTCAGTGAGAGAAGCACACCGAGGACGGTGTTCTCTTAAGGGGGGGAGTATGTAACGTATGACTCAACCAACGTATTTACTCAACGGTAAATAAAACTTACGTTAATTTGGAAAATCAAGAATCAGTTAATAAGGGAACGAATTCTTGAATAAGTTGAACGGTTGAAAGATTCCCATTTTCTTGGTTTGAGAAGGTTCGATGAGGGGGTATCCAGGAGTATGAATGAATGCTCTAGAACCTGGGGAAGGAGGTATTTGAATGCTTTGCGACCAAAGAAGTGGATGGCGGACTTTGGATACAGCAGAAAGACCCTGGTTGCGTGGACATTCTTCGCGGGATGCATATTTGCAGGGGGCACCTTGTTCTTGTTGCAGGAAACCTATAAATCAAATATTTACACGGTGGCCAACATTTTAATGGATTTGGAGGCAGTTGCAGAGGGGTCATGGCTGTAAATGAAAGAAGGCCACTATACATTATGGATTTGAATCTCTGATGATTGGCAGTGAGGAAGACACATATATTGTTTTCATGTCCGACCTGTTGATATATAAATTTAGTGTAATCATGCCCCATGGAAAGGCTCTTGGAAAGGCGTATACCACCGTATATTCGATAACAAAGGTCAAGCTGTCGACTGGCCTTGAAATTAGGTATCTTTTTCTTGTGAAATTTTAATGTCCTGTGCGATCTTTGGCGTGAATTTTTAGAGTTTTACCATGTATTTTTTCTATGGTTTTAAAGCGAAATCGGTAAAGAAAGTGAAATCGGTAAAGAAGGAAGAGTCTCTTTATTTATTAATATTTCCAACCCATATTCATCGTAATTAATATGTGATCTTTTAAGTTCTTAAGTATTGCATTATGAAAGATATTATGATGAAAGTGAAAAGCGTTCACTGTTGATTATTCACCCGACCGATTTTCCAATCCCGTTATTGATAAAGTTATATTACCATATGAATATCAGCCTTTGAAGATGAAATAAATACATGGGGAATGCGCAAAGATAATAAGTTGGGATTTACTTTTTAAGATGAAATATGTAGTCGTGCTTGAAGATAATAGGTTATGGGATTATCTTTTGAAAAAAATAATATATAGATTTTATATACAAAGATTAATTATCTCATAAAACCATGGATAGTTTTTCCATGGTGTTGACAAGGATTAATTATTTCATAAAACCATGGTTGGATTACCATGGTGTTGGAAAATATTAGCTATTTAATAAATCCATGAACAAATTACCATGGTGTTGGTAAAGTTAAGTTATTTAATAATGGTAAAGAAACTAATCAGTTTTAATCCTTAGATGAATAAACTAAGGGATTATTTTACATTATCATGTTTATGATGTTAAATTCCTATTTGAGGAAAATCTTGCATATACATGCAACATATGTATTAGTTTTTATTGAACAATAATATATATTTTTGTATGAAGAAAGATAGTTTGTAGTATTAAAACTACATTGAATATGATGGTTAGTTTAATCTTGAAAAATAAGACATGTATCTATATTCTTAATTGCATATTTTGACATATGTTTACATTCTCACTAACATTGAGATCTTCTTTGGGAAGACTCGTGAAGGAGGTTATGTGCCTCGTTGTGTAAGCACTCCTTTAGGGAGAGTCTTTTGGAATCAGTATGCATTCGCATGCATGGAAGAGAAAATTGTTATGTTAACTTGCATTCCATGTACTAAAGGTAATAGCTTAAGGGTTAGCTATTTTTATTAAATGTATGTAAATCACATGCATAATTATCTTAACTGATGTATCAGTTTATTTTAAAGAAAATCTTGGGAGGTGTAGCCATTGTTTTATAGGAATGTGTGCTTATGCGACGTAAGCATTAGTTATTGTGATGACCTATAACCAGCACATATGAGGTATGTGTTATTAAAGAGAGAATGACAAGGTAATTTACTTGCTTGTCATGATTATACATGAGTAGATGGAGAAACTACTATAGCGATTGATTAATACTTTATGAATCTTGACAACATTTTGTGTTGAAGGCATCATAGCAGGGAATGATGGTGACATGTACAAAGGAAGATTATGCTTGACATGGTGGTAGGTATATCATTAATGTTTGTGCAGATGAGTATGAGTTGCAGGAAGGTCCAATGTGCGATGGTCCATTGTAGGTACATCCATGCCACCAGATGTGAAGATCTGAAGATCTGAAGATATGATGGTCCATTGATGGTCTCCCTTATAGGCCATTGAGTGATGGGCTGATCACCCTCACGAGCGTTTAATAATAAAATTAAACGTTTGTTGGTTTTCACCCTACGGGGTTTCCAGGGTATATTGGTGTTCAATGATGTGATTGGTTATTGTGTCTAGATGATGAGGTTGATTCCTTTCTTGTTATGATGTTCATAATGGCAGTTATGTGATGACTATATTAGTAATGAGATGAATGGATGGTTACATCATATAGTATTATGTTAATATACTGTAATGGAGGTTGTTAAGGGAATTAGGAGTTTACTATTCTTATTCATAAAATTACACTATGAACGGTTAAACATTCTATGTAATGATGAGTAACTTGTATAAATTTTTTTTAACTCCTTACATTTCCCTGTGAAGTTAACGGAGTATGTTACAGTTTTATTTCACTCAAAATTTTTAATTTAAATATAGATAAATGCTAAGGGTTTTATATTTACGAGATAAAATTTTTAATAGTATTTTGATAGTATATTTTTACTTTGAGATTTATTTGAAGTATAGTTTTAGTCGACCCATTAATTATAGTGATAGCCCAACTAAAGCTTTGAAATTTAATTATAGATAAATGTTAAGGATTTTATCTTTAGCTTTCAAAATTTTTAATTTAAATATAGGTAGATGGTAAGGATGTGATGTTTACGAGATAAAAATTTTAATGTATTTGGATAGTATATTTTTACTTGAAATTTATTTGAAGTATTGTTTTATTCCACTCATTAATTACCATGATAGCCCCTTGTTTGTTTTGAAATACAACTTTGAAATTTAGTCATAGATCGATGGTAGGGATTTTCTCTTTAGCTTTTAAATTTTTTAATTTAAATATAAGTAGATGGTAGGGATTTGATATTTATGAAATAAAAAATTTAATAGTATTTGTATAGTATATACTTACTTGATATTTATTTAAAATATGGTTTTATTCCATTCATTAATTATAGTGATAGTCGCCTTGTCTATTTTGGAATAAAGCTTTGAAATTTAATCATAAATAGATGGTAGTCATTCGATCTTTAACTTTCAAATTTTTTAATTTAAATATAGGTAGATGATAAGGGTTTGATATTTATGAGATAAAAATTTTAATGGTATTCTGATAGTATCTTTTTACTTTGAGATTTATTTGAAGTATAGTTTTAGTCCACCCATTAATTACCGTGGTAGCCCACCTTGTCTATTTTGAACTAAAGCTTTGAAATTTAATTATAGATAAATGGTAGGGATTTAATATTTAGTTTAAAATTTTTTTAATTTAAATATAGATAAATGATAAGGATGTGATATTTACGAGATAAAAATTTAAGGTATTTAGATAGTATATTTTTACCTGAGATTTATTTGATGTATGGTTTTATTCCACTCATTAATTACAGTGATAGCCCCTTGTCTGAAATACAACTTTAAAATTTAATCACAGATGGTAGGGATTTTATCTTTAGCTTTCAAATTTTTTAATTTAAATATAGGTAGATGGTAGAGATTTGATATTTATGAGACAAAAATTTTAATAGTATTTGGATAGTATATATTTACTTGATATTTATTCGAAATATGGTTTTATTCCACTCATTAATTAGGGTGATAGTCGTTTTGTCTATTTTGAAATAAAGCTTTGATATTTGATCATAAATAGATGGTCGGGATTTGATCTTTAGCTTTCAAATTTTTTAATTTAAATATAGGTGTAACACACATGTCCCTACAGTTCTTACCTCATGTAATTTTTTTTTTTTTTTGTAATCACAAATATTTACCACCCATAACTATAAAAGGTAAACAATTAATCTCAACCATACTAATCATCTCTAGAGCTGATAAGATGGATGAACCCCTATATAATTGATCTTTACCCTTCGAATACAAAGGTTCCTTGCATTATTGCTTTGCGGTGATAATTAACTAGCACTATGGATGGGTTTTAATTACGAGGCACATAATTTAACTTTTGGTTGTTTGATATTACGTACACAGAGTTTCATATGAAACCTGCCACAACATCAATCATTATACATGTCTTTTATGAGTTCTGCGTCCTTTTAATTTCGGATTTGCACGGTCATTCATTGCGCAAGTTATTTTGGGTGTACTTTGGTTCTGTTGTCCCACGTAGCTGACCCTTTCCCCGCTGGCATCCACCTTGTCCCACCGCTCCACACTTGGTGATCTTTCCATCGTTGATCGGGGTTCTAATCCTACGGTGCTCATTCGCTAGGGTTGGCTAATGACCTTGGGTCATAACGGATTTCACATTTCATTGTTGCGTTCGGTCGAAAGTTCTGGAGGCTGTTCTGCGAGCTCATGGTTTCGTATCAGGCTATGTTCAGAGTTTCCTTCTCGCGCCATGGTAGCACGGACGACAGTATGGTGGCCTCCAAGGAGTTTTCCCCACCGGCAACTGGTAAACGACATTACCCATTTGTTCTTTTGTTGTATTCTCTATGAAGTTGGTTATCGATCTTCTGTTGGGTTAAGGAAGGGTTTAGTTCTTCAAAGATTTTCTTTGTAATCTGCATGCTGCTTCTCTTGGTGGTTGTATACTCATTGTGTTTTTCCATTGCAAAAATGTTGGGTTGGATGGCAATAGCGGTCAATTTTCACCTTGGCTTCTACTGGTTTTTATGAGATTACAGGTAACCCTCCTTCCGAATACCATAGTTGTCTGTTTACAGATAAGGAAGATAGGGGTTGTGTTATTTGTTCTGGATTCCGCTGCCACTAACTAATCTCCAACTTGTTAATTGACAGGTATCGATCCGCTTCTTTCCACTGGTTCCCGCTTTGTTTCTTAAGCAATTTCCATGACTCCGACTATGAGGATTCTGACCCCTGCATCTTTATTACAGGTAACCCCAAATTTGTCGGGGTTTGAACCCTGGACTTTTCACGTCTGGGTCTCTTTGGATTTAGTGGCAAAGTCGTTTTAGTTGCTCTGGTTATGGGCCAGTGGCCTTGTTTCGCAGAATGATTACTATCTATTGCTCTGTGTAGAATGAGGGTTTAGTTAAAAATTACGGCTTCAAGCCGGTTAAGTGCATATCATGTTTCCAATGCTCTCGAAGGTTTTGCTTAAAGGTTTACTATTCAAAAGTTTGTATATAAGTTTTTACAGCTGACAGACAGGCCGGGGTTTTTGTACACCCGTGCACCTTTTCTTAAATGGGTTGCAGAATAAACCCTTGACAATTTTGGTTCCGGACTGTTATATTTTCTCTTGAATATATATATATATATATAAAAGAATGTTTTCGAAGCTTGAATGTTCGCGTTGGCCCTCGATGGTCTTCTCTATTTCTATTTTCCTGCACTCATCAAGAACATGTCTCAGCGTATTATGTGTGGATTTACCTGTGTCGGATAGTTATGTTGGAGTTCTTACTATATACTTCCTGTTCTTTCTGATGGCTCTTGTAATTACAGTCCCTTCCGAGGTTTGTTTACCGAGGGTTTCGCATTACTAGCCTATTGCATTCTATACATTAAATGGTTTTGTTTCGCATGAGGAAAACTGAAGATTCATTGTTCATTGCTACGGCCTAACTGTAAAATTTATCAGACTCTCGATTCTTGTTTTCTTTTAAGTGGCTGAAGTCTATCTCTACAACAGCTTCTATTCGTAAAAACCTAGATTACAAGGCGTTTCCTGTTTTCTCTTTTTTTTCCCTCTTGGATACTACAGGGTGACCAGACCACCAATTTGTCCGTGTAATATCATAGGTTGGAGGGCGACCAACCCAGGAATTCTAGTTTTCAGAAGTTCTGGGTTAATGGTCCTCCTGAAATTTACCATCTAATATTTTTTTTTAATAAGTTACCCTTACAGTATTACTAGTATAGTTAAATAAAATAACGCCATTACATATATATGTCTCCTTTATCAATACTTCAACAAGCTTTCTCTCTATTTTGCCTTCTACCTTCCCTTTTGGTTAAAGAAATAAATTCTTTAGATACTAATGAAATCATTGTACAGAAACTGTGTTACCTAGGTTGCTGCTGTTGCATAATAACAGAAAACAATACACTCCGTTGCCTTTGCAAAATTTTAACAGAAAATAATATACATTACAATTGTACAATTTAACAGTATCACATTATAATCCACAGACATCTTTTAATTTAACAGAAAACAAATCTCTCTTCTACTGAAAAATTAAACAACATTTCACTCATCTGTGCACAAGTCTGGCTAGTATGTGGTTGCCTCCCTTTCGTGAGTGAGGCAATTACGTTCTCTAACTCCCCCCGTGCTCCAAGTCTAAGTCTTCATTGAACTAAGAAAAGCCTGGAAGAGAAATTCGGGATAGTCCGGTCCAATTCTCCAATTCCAGTGGAACAGTTTCTCCTCTGTCAGTTCTTCCCTTCAGGGAACACTCCTCAGGATAACTCACGTTCCTTAGTGTCTCCATAGAACCCCCAAAACTCCCCTGGAATCCCCTATTTATCCAGAGTGTTTTCTCTTGGTTCTCTATGGAACTACTTTTCTGTTCAACTAACTTCAGATCTTGAATATATTTATTTATTTATTTATTTACCACCAGCCTTTACTTATGAAACCAATTCACAAGTAATAGTTTTTTTTTTTTTATCACATACCAAAAATCAGTTTCTGTTTAAAGTAATAATGTTTAACATTTTCTTTAAATGACAACTTAACAACTAGTCAATAATTAACTGAGGTAGTGGTTACAATCTAGGTAAATGCTAAGGATTTGATATTTACAAGATAATTTTTTTTAATAGTATTCTGATAGTATATTTTTATTTTGAGATTTATTTGAAGTATATTTTTAGTCCACCCATTAATTACGGTGATAACTCGCCTTGTCTATTTTGAACTAAAGCTTTGAAATTTAATTATAGATAAATGGTAGGGATTTAATCTTTAGCTTTCAAAATTTTTAATTTAAATATAAGTAAATGGTAAGGATGTGATATTTAAGATACAAAATTTAATGTATTTGGATAGTATATTTTTACTTGAGATTTACTTGAAGTATGGTTTTATTCTATTTATTAATTACCAATGATAGCTCCTTGTCCATTTTGAAATACAACTTTGAAATTTAATCATAGATAGATGGTAGATATTTGATCTTTAGCTTTCAAATTTTTTAATGTAAATATTGGTAGATGGTAGGGATTTGATATTTATGAGATAAAAATTTTAATAGTATTTGGATAGTATATATTTACTTGATATTTATTTGAAATATGGTTTTATTCCACTCATTAATCATGGTGATAGTCGCCTTCTCTATTTTGAAATAAAGCTTTGAAATTTAATCATAAATAGGTGGTAGGGATTTGATCTTTAGCTTTCAAAATTTCTAATTTAAATATAGGTAGATGCTAAGGATTTGATGTTTCACGAGATAAATTTTAAATAATATTCTGGTAGTATATTTTTACTTTAAGATTTATTTGAAGTATAGTTTTAGTCCACCCATTAATTATGGTGATAGCTCGTCTTGTGTATTTTGAAATACAACTTTGAAATTTAATCATAGATAGATGGTAGGGATTTTATCTTTAGCTTTCAAATTTTTTAATTTAAATATAGGCATATGGAAGGGATTTGATTTAATAGTATTTAGATAGTATATATTTACTTGATATTTATTTGAAATATTGTTTTATTCCACTCATTAATTACGGTGATAGTGGCTTTGTCTATTTTGAACTAAAGCTTTGAAATTTAATCATAAATAGATGGTAGGGATTTGATTTTTATTTTCAAAATTTTTAATTTAAATGTAGGTAGATGCTAAGGATTTGATATTTATGAGATAAAAATTTTAATAGTATTCTAATAATATATTTTTACTTTGAGATTGATTTGAAGTATAGTTTTAGTCCACTCATTAATTACGGTGATAGCCCATATGTTTTGAATTAAAGCTTTTAAATTTAATTATAGATAAATGGTAGGGATTTAATCTTTAGCTTTCAAAATTTTTAATTTAAATATAGGTAGATGGTAAGGATGTGATATTTACGAGATAAATGTATTTGGATAGTATATATTTACTTGATATTTATTTGAAATATGGTTTTATTCCACTCATTAATTAAGGTGATAGTCGCCTTGTCTATTTTGAAATAAAGTTTTGAAATTTAATCATGGTAGGGATTTGATCTTCAACTTTCAAAATTTTTAATTTAAATATAGGTAGATGCTAAGGATTTGATATTTACGAGATAAAAATTTTAATAGTATTTTGATAGTATATTTTTACTTTGAGATCTATTTGAAGTATAGTTTTAGTCACCTATTAATTACGGTGATTATAGATAAATGTTAGGGATTTAATCTTTAGCTTTCAAAAATTTTAATTTAAATATAGGTAGATGGTAACGATGTGATATTTACGAGATAAAAAGTTTAATGTATTTGGATAGTATATTTTTACTTGAAATTTATTTGAAGTATGGTTTTATTCCACTCATTAATTACTGTGATAGCCCCTTGTCTATTTTGAAATACGGCTTTGAAATTTAATCATAGATAGATGGTAGGGATTTTATCTTTAGCTTTCAAATTTTTAATTTAAATATAGGTAGATGCTAGAGATTTGATATTTATGAGATAAAAATTTTAATAGTATTTGGATAGTATATATTTACTTGATATTTATTTGAAATATGGTTTTATTCCACTCATTAATTAGTGTGATAGTCACTATGTCTATTTTGAAATAAAGCTTTGAAATTTAATCATAAATAGATGGTAGGGATTTGATCTTTAGCTTTCAAAATTTTTAATTTAAATATAGGTAGATGCTAAGGATTTGATATTTACGAGATAAAAATTTTAATAGTATTCTGATAGTATATTTTTACTTTGAGATTTATTTGAAGTATAGTTTTAGTCCACCAATTAATTACCGTGATAGCCTGCCTTGTATGTTTTGAACTAAAGCTTTGAAATTTAATTATAGATAAATGGTAGGGATTTATTCTTTAGCTTTCAAACTTTTTAATTTAAATATAGGTAGATGCTAAGGATGTGATATTTACTAGATAAAAATTTTAATGTATTTAGATAGTATAATTTTACTTGAGATTTATTTGAAGTATGGTTTTATTCCACTCATTAATTACGGTGATAGCCCCTTGTCAGTTTTGAAATACAACTTTGAAATTTAATCATAGATAGATGGTAGGGATTTTATCTTTAGCTTTCAAATTTTTTAATTTAAATATAGGTAAATGGTAGGGATTTGATATTTATGAGATAAAAAATTTAATAGTATTTGGATAATATATATTTACTTGATATTTATTTGAAATATGGTTTTATTCCACTCATTAATTACGGTGATAGTCACTTTGTTTATTTTGAAATAAATCTTTGAAATTTAATCATAAATAGATGGTAGGGATTTGATCTTTAGCTTTCAAAATTTTTAATTTAAATATAGGTGGATGCTAAGGATTTGATATTTACGAGATAAAAATTTTTATAGTATTTTGATAGTATATTTTTACTTTGAGATTTATTTGAAGTATAGTTTTAGTCCACCTATTAATTACGGTGATGCCTTGTAGGTTTTGAAATAAAGCTTTGAAATTTAATTATAGATAAATGGTAGGGATTTAGTTTTTAGCTTTAAAATTTTTAAATTTAAATATAGATAGATGGTAAGGATGTGATATTTATGAGATAAAAATTTTAATGTATTTGGATAGTATATTTTTACTTGAGATTTATTTGAAGTATGGTTTTATTCCACTCATTAATTACCATGATAGTCTCTTGTCTATTTTGAAATAATCTTTAAAATTTAATCATAGATAGATGGTAGGGATTTTATCTTTAGCTTTCAAATTTTTTAATTTAAATATAGGTAGATGTTAGAGAATTGATATTTACTAGATAAAATTTTAAATAATATTTGGATATTAGATACATTTTTGGGATTCAACTAGGTTAAGTAAGTCATTCATCTATGACCATTTTCATGAGAGGTAGTAATTTCTCATGATTTTTTAACAGTCCATTTAGCACTCATTGCATAGGTGAGGCTCGCAAGGGTGAAGAAGTGGGGTTGAAACTAGTGAAATGAATCACACCAGGACTTCTGTTGGGTTAAGGAAGGGTTTAGTTCTTCAAAGATTTTCTTTGTAATCCGCATGCTGCTTCTCTTGGTGGCTATATACTCATTGTGTTTTTCCATTGCAAAACTGCTGGGTTGGCTGGCAATAGCGGTCAATTTTCACCTTGGCTTCTACTGGTTTTTATGAGATTACAGGTAACCCTCCTTCTGAATACCATAGTTGTCTGTTTACAGATAAGGAAGATAGGGGTTGTGTTATTTGTTCTGGATTCCGCTGCCACTAATTAATCTCCAAATTGTTGATTGACAGGTATCGATCCGCTTCTTTCCACTGGTTCCTGCTCTGTTTATTAGGCAATTGCCATGACTCCGACTACGAGGATTCTGACCCCTGCATCTTTATTACAGGTACCCCCAAATTTGTCGGGGTTTGGACCCTGGACTTTTCACATCTGGGTCTCTTTGGATTTAGTGGAAAATTCGTTTTAGTTGCTCTGGTTATGGGCCAGTGGCCTTGTTTCGCAGAATGATTACTATCTATTGTTCTGTGTAGAATGAGGGTTTATTTAAAAATTACGGCTTCAAGCCGGTTAAGTGCATATCATGTTTCCAATGCTCTCGAAGGTTTTGCTTAAAGGTTTACTATTCAAAAGTTTGTATATAAGTTTTACAGCTAACAGACAGGCCTGGGTTTTTGTACACCCGCGCACCTTTTCTTAAATGGGTTGCTGAATAAACCCTTGACAGTTTTGGTTCCGAACTGTTATCTTTTCTCTTGAATATATATATATATATATATATATATAAAAGAATGTTTTCGAAGCTTGAATGTTCACGTTGGCCCTCGGTGGTCTTCTCTATTTCTATTTTCCTGCACTCATCAAGAACATGTCTCAGCGTATTATGTGTGGATTTACCTGTGTCGGATAGTTATGTTGGAGTTCTTACTATATACTTCCTGTTCTTTCTGACGGCTCTTGTAATTACAGTCCCTTCTAAGGTTTGTTTACCGAGGGTTTCACATTACTAGCCTATTGCATTCTATACATTAAATGGTTTTGTTCCGCATGAGGAAAACTGAAGATTCATTGTTCATTGCTACGGCCTAACTGTAAAATTTCTCAGACTCTCGATTCTTGTTTTCTTTTAAGTGGCTGAAGTCTATCTCTACAGCAACTTCTATTCGTAAAAACCCAGATTACATGGCGTTTCCTGTTTTCTCTTTTTTTTTTCCTCTTGGATACTACAAGGTGACCGGACCACCAATTTGTCTGTGTAATATCATAGGTTGGAGGGTGACCAACCCAGGAATTCCAGTTTTCAGAAGTTCTGGGTTAGCGGTCCTCCTGAAATTTACCATCTAATATATTTTTTTAATAAGTTACCCTTACATTATTACTAGTATAGTTAGATAAAATAATTCCATTACATATATATGTCTGCTTTATCAATACTTCAACAAGCTTTCTCTCTATTTTGCCTTTTACCTTCCCTTTTGGTTAAAGAAATAAATTCCTTAGATACTAATGCAATCATTGTACAGAAACTGTGTTACCTAGCTTGCTACTGTTGCATAATAACAGAAAACAATACACTCCGTTGCCTTTGCAAAATTTTAACAGAAAATAATATACATTATAATTGTACAATTTAACAGTATCACATTATAATCCACAGACATATTTTAATTTAATAGAAAGCAAATCTCTCTTCTACTGAAAAATTAAACAGCATTTCACTCATCTGTGCACAAGTCTGGCTGGTATGTGGTTGCCTCCCTTCCGTGAGTGAGGCAATTACGTCCTCTAACTCCCCCCGTGCTCCAAGTCTAAGTCTTCATTGAACTAAGAAAAGCCTGGAAGAGAAATTCGGGACAGTCCGGTCCAATTCTCCAATTCCAGTGGAACAGTTTCTCCTCTGTCAGTTCTTCCCTTCAAGGAACACTCCTCAGGATAACTCACGTTCCTTAGTGTCTCCATAGAACCCCCAAAACTCCCATGGAATGCCCTCTTTATCCATAGTGTTTTCTCTTGGTTCTCTATGGAACTACTTTTATGTTCAACTAACTTTAGATCTTGAATATATTTATTTATTTATCACCAGTCTTTACTTATGAAACCAATTCACAAGTAATATATATATATTTTTTATCACATACCAAAAATCAATTTCTGTTTAAAGTAATAATGTTTAACATTTTCTTTAAATGACAACTTAACAACTAGTCAATAATTAACTGAGGCAGTGGTTACAATAGGTAAATGCTAAGGATTTGATATTTACAAGATAATTTTTTTTAATAGTATTCTGATAGTATATTTTTATTTTGAGATTTATTTGAAGTATATTTTTAGTCCACCCATTAATTACGGTGATAACTCGCCTTGTCTATTTTGAACTAAAGCTTTGAAATTTAATTATAGATAAATGGTAGGGATTTAATCTTTAGCTTTCAAAATTTTTAATTTAAATATAAGTAAATGGTAAGGATGTGATATTTAAGAGATAAAAATTTTAATGTATTTGGATAGTATATTTTTACTTGAGATTTACTTGAAGTATGGTTTTATTCTACTTATTAATTACCAATGATAGCTCCTTGTCCATTTTGAAATACAACTTTGAAATTTAATCATAGATAGATGGTAGATATTTGATCTTTAGCTTTCAAATTTTTTAATGTAAATATTGGTAGATGGTAGGGATTTGATATTTATGAGATAAAAATTTTAATAGTATTTGGATAGTATATATTTACTTGATATTTATTTGAAATATGGTTTTATTCCACTCATTAATCACAGTGATAGTCGCCTTGTCTATTTTGAAATAAAGCTTTGAAATTTAATCATAAATAGGTGGTAGGGATTTGATCTTTAGCTTTCAAAATTTGTAATTTAAATATAGGTAGATGCTAAGGATTTGATATTTCACGAGATAAATTTTTAATATTCTGGTAGTGTATTTTTACTTTAAGATTTATTTGAAGTATAGCTTTAGTCCACCCATAAATTATGGTGATAGCCCGTCTTGTCTGTTTTGAAATACAACTTTGAAATTTATTCATAGATAGATGGTAGGGATTTTATCTTTAGCTTTCAAATTTTTTAATTTAAATATAGACATATGGAAGGGATTTGATATTTATAAGATAAAAATTTTAATAGTATTTAGATAGTATATATTTACTTGATATTTATTTGAAATATTGTTTTATTCCACTCATTAATTATGGTGATAGTGGCCTTGTCTATTTTGAAATAAAGCTTTGAAATTTAATCATAAATAGATGGTAGGGATTTGATTTTTATTTTCAAAATTTTTAATTTAAATGTAGGTAGATGCTAAGGATTTGATATTTACGAGATAAAATTTTTAATAGTATTCTGATAATATATTTTTACTTTGAGATTGATTTGAAGTATAGTTTTAGTCCACTCATTAGTTACGGTGATAGCCCGTCTGTTTTGAATTAAAGCTTTGAAATTTAATTATAGATAAATGGTAGGGATTTAATCTTTAGCTTTCAAAATTTTTAATTTAAATATAGGTAGATGGTAAGGATGTGATATTTATGAAATAAATGTATTTGGATAGTATATTTTTACTTGAGATTTATTTGAAATATGGTTTTATTCCACTCATTAATTACCGTGATAGCCCCTTCTCTGTTTTAAAATACAACTTTGAAATTTAATCATAGATAGATGGTAGGGAATTTATCTTTAGCTTTCAATTTTTTTAATTTAAATATAAGTAAATGGTAGGGATTTGATATTTATGAGATAAAAATTTTAATAGTATATATTTACTTGATATTTATTTGAAATATGGTTTTATTCCACTCATTAATTAAGGTGATAGTCGCCTTGTCTATTTTGAAATAAAGTTTTGAAATTTAATCATGGTAGGGATTTGATCTTCAACTTTCAAAATTTTTAATTTAAATATAGGTAGATGCTAAGGATTTGATATTTACGAGATAAAAATTTTAATAGTATTTTGATAGTATATTTTTACTTTGAGATTTATTTGAAGTATAGTTTTAGTCACCTATTAGTTAGGGTGATTATAGATAAATGGTAGGGATTTAATCTTTAGCTTTCAAAAATTTTAATTTAAATATAGGTAGATGGTAAGGATGTGATATTTATGAGATAAAAAGTTTAATGTATTTGGATAGTATATTTTTACTTGAGATTTATTTGAAGTATGGTTTTATTCCACTCATTAATTACTGTGATAGCCCCTTGTCTGTTTTGAAATACAACTTTGAAATTTAATCATAGATAGATGGTAGGGATTTTATCTTTAGCTTTCAAATTTTTTAATTTAAATATAGGTAGATGGTAGAGATTTGTTATTTATGAGATAAAAATTTTAATAGTATTTGGATATTA